>CAXIVR010000012.1:81858085-82035585 GCA_964035755.1 Teleogryllus oceanicus
TTCTCGCAAGTTATTTTCACAAAAGCATAGCCTGTGTGCGAATCTATTCCAAAAATGTAAATATTATTTCCAAGGAATCTTTTTGCCCTCAGAGGCCCTGAGGGAGACTCCAGAAGGAGGCAAACGTTACGTGGAAGTCGGCGTTCTCCAGAGGGGGAGGAACACTGCATTTGACGAGAATGATTAAATATTTCGCGTTTCCGCGGGCGTCAACTGCTATCAATGCGGGTGTGTTTTTCTACAGCTCAATGGCGAGATCCGGTTACGACCTACACGCCAACTTGTGGGTGTTTCCCTCTCCAGATATCTCCCACTGTTGGGCTACGCTCTAAGCACTTGACGAGTCCTCCAACATATGTGGTAGTGTAGTGCGTATAGGTGTGTGCATGCCTGGGGGTGAGGATTCGACAAGGAAGAGGAAGGAAAGATCACTCGCGGTCTGTAGCCCGTTTGTTAGAGGTGAACTGCTGCGGCATTCGTCTGGTGTTGATGAGAGAAACTACGGAAAACTACTGCTTAGAGCAGTCGTTCGCTAGAATTCTCCTCCAGACAGAGGCTGTATTGAGTACAGCTTCTTGCCCATGACCTTATTAGTTGGCCAGCTTAGAACAGTACTTACATACTCACTTATTTAATCACTGCCTCATCGGCACGGATACTCTGAGAAAGTGTTATGTGTGATTTTTGAAATCTGGATCTTTTACGAGATAATGTGACATCGGTAGACTCAGTTATTTGCCTATCTGGGAACAGTGTGTGCTACGTCTGTCAAAGAAAATAGTTTTGACTGAATATTATTGCGTTCCGATTTAATACAAGGGCGTCGTTTTCCCCAATTTCATCAATAAACAAATTACATTTTTCTTCGTTTGAATCTAAATTAGCTAGTTTTTTTCTCCATTGATGTTAAGCACTTCTTTTACCAATAATATGACTAAGCTTTATGATGCACGAACGTCTCTATGTTAGGGAACATCTAAAATTGTGGAGTAATTGACATGCATCAAAATAATGTTTCTCAGAAAACTGCCATAAAACTATTGAGGAGAACTCGTTTGTGTATTCTTTACCCCCAAAATGGTTCACCTGTTTATTTTCCTGCAAGACAACGTGTTGTGCTGCGGCGCACAAGTCAGTCGGGACGCAATGGGCGAAAGGAACAGGCGAGGAAAGAAGTCTAAAGTCATGTACAGATGTAATTTGAAGAACAATTAACTGGATGCGATGTAATGGTACAGAAGAAGAAAGAATACTGAATGATGTTTTGTAACCGTTCGTATTTGCTGCAGACCGTATTATTCTCATATCACCCCTTAGTATATAATGGCTTGTCGGTAAATATAATAATAATAATAATAATAATAATAATAATAATAATATAATAATAATAATAATAATAATAGTGTCTTTTTTATTGGCGAGGCTCAGGCCATAGGGCCTGCTCTTCCGCCTAACCACTGATTTACATTTATACAGAGTAGTAACATATAAGAGGAGGAAATCTGTACATTTACGTCTGGGAGTGCAAAACTAGGACCATCCCGGCAAACGCCTTAAGCGATTGAGTAAACCCAGAAACCTCAATCAGGATGGCGGCTTAGGCCGAACAGCATTATGATATAGAAGTGGAAGAAGAGAAATGAGAGAAGGGAATCATAAATGAAAATGAAGTAGAAAATACGAACGAGAAAGAAGAAAGGAGAGAGACTAAAGGGGACAAACTGTACATTTATGACTGGGAGTGCAAAGCAGGGCCATCCCGGCGTACGCCTTAAGCAATTGAGTAAACCAGAAAACCTCAATCAGGATGGCGGCTTATGGCCGAACATTAATATAGAAGAATATGGTATGGATAGTAGTGAAGGTGAAGAGATGAGGCGTTTAGGGGAAAGGGTCGTAATGACATAAATGGGGAAGACTGTGAAGGAAAGGGAAGGAAGAAATAGCGAAGAAAAGGAGGAAGAAGTAGGTGGAAAAGTAAAATTTATCCAGAAGCGGTACAGAAATGTTACGTTTGGTATACATTAGCACTTTACATAAATATACAAACATTTGTAACAGCAGAGAAGCACAATAGGCTCTAAGTTAATAGTACCAGTAATTTATAATATAATATTGACAGTATTAAGAAACAATGTAAAAGTACAATAGGATATAAACATCAATTGTAATTATTATTAAGACCTATATATTGTAGATATGACAATGATGAGAGTACAAAAATAGCTGTAAGTATTTTGGCATTTATTTGGAGCGGGAATTAGGATATAAACATCAATTGTAATTATTATTAAGACCTATATATTGTTTGTTTGTGAAAATGAGAATAGAATAGTGAGGTATGGGTGGAATTTTGAATTTAAAGAGTGAGAAAGTGCAGGCGTTTAGGGGCGGTGACCGGTACTTGGTAGTGGGAAACGTCTGGAAGATGAAGAGACATTAATACCAATCTATATGTCGTTATACCTTACCCAAGTATTTAATTCGTTTTGAATTTACGGAAAGTATTCGAATGTTTTAGACTCTGGTAGTTTATTCCAGGCTCGGATAGCTGTAATGGTGAAAGATTTACTGAAAGAAGTCGTGCTGTGACGTGGTACACAGAGCAGAGCTGAACTACGAGCTCGGTTTAATTTCAGAGGATTGAAATTACTCTTTAGACGTGTTACATGAGAACCGTGTAAAATTTTATAGAGAAGAAGTAGAGAGTGAAGTAATCACCGTCTTTTTGTCTAGAGTAAGCATACGAAGTGAGTCAAAAAAGTGCGATACATGGTCGTATTTTCTTAGATCAAAAATAAACCGTACGCATGCGTTCTGTGCTACTTGAAGTTTACGTTGTAATTTGGATGTCATGTTTGTCAGAAGAAAGTCGCAATAGTCAAAATGTGGCATAATAAGTGATTTAATGAGTGTCTCACGTGTACTAATTGGTAAAAGCGTTCGCAGGCGTTTCAGCGAACATTGCGCAAAAACTTTAGGCATGTTGAATCTACTTGCGAGTTCCAGCTGAGGGTGTTGTCAATAAACACTCCTAGGTTCTTGACTTGGAACACCAAGGTAGAACGTGTCATTTATATAAATTTTAGGCAAGGTAGAAGATGATATTTTATTCACAGTGCTTTTGAACTGATAATCATGCACTGTGATTTATTTGGGTTTAATTAGCCTAATGACGCTGCCCATTTGTTTAAGGTTATCAAATCTTCGTTAATTTTATGCGAGTGAGAAGAGTTCAGAGGGTGGCCACTTAGATATATCTGAAGATCATCCGCGTACATTTGATGACTGCAATATTTAAGTGCATTTCCCACATCGTTTACATACATTAAGAACACTAGTGGTCCTAATACAGTGCCTTGGGCAACTCCGCGGTTAAGTTTTAAGGCCCTTGAGCTGCGACTACCGGACACCACTCTTTGGTTCTGGAGTTAAATAGTTAAGAAACCATGTACGCGTAGGCTGTGCAAATCCCATGATTTTTAGTTTTGCAAGTAAGATGTCGTGATCTACTGAGTCGAACGCTTTGCTGAAATCCAGAAGAATTAACATAGTTATATTACTGCTGTTCTCGCATCTGCTATAGCTGTTCTCGCATCTTCAATAACATTCAGTAGCGCAGTACCAGTATTCCTGCCGGAACGGAAACCTGATTGCTGATCGTTTAAAAGTGAGTGGTTTTGGAGATACAGTTCAGTTTCTTACGGACGACTTTTCGAGTACTTTAGAAATAGTCGGAGGATGCTAATTGGGCGGTATTCAATGGGTTTCTAGTTGATGCTGTCTTGGGAATAGGATGCACGAGCGCACTTTTCCAAGATAAAGGATATTGTCCGCTCATTAGAGAGAAATTTACTATTTCGGTAATGATTGGATAGGTCACATCTAGGCTATTTTTTAGCAGTTTGGCATTTATATCATCGGTACCTGAAGCATTAGATTTGAGACTTTGAACTATTTTTATTATATCCTCATGTTCCACGGATGAAAAGAAAATTCGTCGTTGAATTTTGTTTCTGAGTTTTGGAGAAGCGCGAGGATTGACTCTTCAAGTTACAGTCAAATGAAGGAACGTTACTTACAAAATTATGATTTAGAATTCTAGGGAATATTCATTTCAATTTCGGGAGGAGCTTTACCTATTCCTAGATTTTTCAAATTTTCCAAATCGTTTCGAGTCGCGGACTCTGCCAAAGGTGGTGTGGTAATATTTTATTTTAGCGTTGCGGCATTTCTGCGTAACTAAATTTCTGAGCATTTTGTACTGTTTTTTAAGTAGTTCGCATTTAGTTTTCCGGAAAATAGCATGCACTGCATCTCGTTCTTTCATTAAATTCCGAATTTCATCAGTTAACCATGGTGCAGGAGGACGAGTTACGCGTGATATTTTAAAGGCGCGTGCCGGTCATAGAGTTGTATTATTAGTTACTGAAAATCGCCACTTTAGCTTCCAGCGATTCTTCTTCGTGGACAAGGTGCCATGGAAGTGTCAATCCATCTACATTAAATGCTTGTTTATCGAATTTTGAAAAATCGCGGTATTTGATTAAGTGCGGTGTGTATTTAGGACATTTCAGATTGTAAACGAGATAAATTAGATCGTGTTTGAAATCCCGGGAACTGGAAATTGACCGTGATTTCGAACTTTGTTTTATTAGACACTATTATGTGATCGATCCAAGTTTCCGTGCTCTTTGAGTGGTGTGTAGGTGCTAGAGGTAAAATTTCGAGGCACATGCTGTCGAAAAAGCGCGTAAACTGCTCTGCAGAAGGAGAGGCTTTTAATAAGTTATGGTTAAAGTCACCCATTACAATAATATGTTCATAAGAATGGATCACAGATGCAAAGGTTTCGTCCAACATATCTATGCTGCCTGACTTAGGAGGTAAAATATATGACAGCCAAGAGACATTTTTTCCTAAAAGTCCGACTTCGATAAAAGATATTCACTTCGTTGGCAATCCGTATTTGTTGAAGAGAGTACAAGTTTATGTCTAAGATCGTCGCGAATGTATATACCGACACCTCCACCATGTGCGGCGACACTGGCTTTCTGATCAGCTCTTATCAAGCGGTACCCTGGAATTGCTACTAGCGCGGAATTGAGAGAATTTTTCAACCAGGTTTCGCTTAAGAGAAGCGCATGAAAACGGTGTTTAGATATTATTTCCGTTACTTCATCGAAATGGCAGGGCAGAGACTGAGCATTTAAGTGTGCAACGTGCAGACAGAAAGAGCGAGGATTAGGCTTATTTCTAGCATCAGACGCTTGTACCGTCGGAGAAAGGTGCCGGTCACCCACAGGTAAAGGATTTACAGGATGTGAGGGAAAAAGAAAAGATAGCATTAACTGAGGGTTTGAAAGCGTTCGCAGAAGACGAGAGGAAGGAGAATTCTCGGAAATATCCGAAAGTGGTTGTGAAAGAGGGTGTGGAGTGGAAGGTGGATGGGTGGGGCGCTCCTACTGCTTGAACTGCCTCCAGCTGGTCCCTGGTTTGCACCCGGGCACGACTATTACCACGTTTGATGACGATAGAGCCGTCTTCTGTCCACACGTTCTTGAGGCCAAAGCGGTCGATGGCAGCTTGCAGCAGAACCAGGCGCGATTTTGTGAGATCCTCACGAATCGTGATACCAGAATGCTTCAGCAGCCGTTTCGAGCGAAATATTTCACTCCGTTTCCTATAACTAATAAATTTAACGATAATTGGCCTGTTTTTTCCGGGTACTTGACGACCTATCCGATGGCTCCTATCAATATCTTGCAAGGTTAAGTTAACAATTATCTTTTTGGCGACTTCTTCGATGACCAGCTTGTCGGTGTCTTCATTATCATTTTCTTTCACACCGAATATCCGCAAGCAGTTTCGGCGTGAGTACATCTCGAGCTGGTCTGTCTTTTCTTCTATTTGGTCACGTTCAGCCAGTTTTTTCTCTAAACCTGCCACAAGATTAGCATTGAAATTCATTGAGTCTTCCAATTGCTTAGCTACCAGTTCAGTTAGTACAGATGCCAAAGAGCGTAAGAAAGTAGGCGAAGTTACTGCCTTATCCAGTGCCTCATTCACTTGCTCCGTAATTTTGGTTTCAAGATCAATATTGGCACTAGATGCGTTCTTGTTGCTCTTCGTCATCTTAAGAGAAGTAATTAAGCAGAAAGACAGATCAGAAAAGACACTAGGAGAAAAGTTTCGTGGAGAGTGGTCGAGAGTAGAAAACTAAAAGAACAGTAGAGCGGATCTCAGATCAAGTAAGAGTAAGATAAGTAAGAATACAAATAAAACTCAAGAAGAAAGGTGCAATATAATTTCACTGAATGGTAAAGTACAGCAAAATATACTATACTTTTCGGGCTTCTACAGCGTCAGGCGATCGTTGACTGCGAAAGTTATAACGGTGGCTACCTGCAAAAGAAACTACCTGCTGCCTAGCTCGGAGCGCCAAGGGACGATGCTTACACCGCGACGGACATCCACAGACTAAATTTCATGTAAACTGGTATCAAAGTAAACTTTTTATATGGAAACATTTTTTGATGGATTTTTAATTAAATAAAAAAAATTGAGCCTAATGTTGATATTCTTCAGAGAATTTATGCCTTTTACTTAACTCAACAGTAATTCAGAAAATATTGCAGGCAAAATATCTTGATTCATACATCAAGTAGATAATATTTTAAAAGACGTTTCCTTTGAATTGCAAAAAAAGTCATGACAATTTTACGTTACATCTTCCATTAATGCAGGCCAAAGGAATGAAAGGCATTAAAATATGAAACGCTTCACTTGAATGGAAGTTCATTTAAAACAAGTTTATTTTATTTCAAACACTATCAAGAATCACTAAACTTTTCATCATCATGAAAAAAAGTTCTTCAACAACTAGAATATTTCAGTTCTCTGAATAATAATCTTGTACTAATGTCCATTATCCAAAATTTCTCGCGCGGGGAAATTAATTCCCACCGTTTGCGGAGCTGGGCTGCCGTGAGAGTTGTACATCGAGTTCGGTAAATACCGTCTCGCGCTATATTTTTCTATAATTTATTGTATAGTTCTTATTTTACTCAGGATTTAATCTCAACATATACATTTTAATATTTGCCTATTGTATGCCTTTCTTAACACTAATTTAACAGTAATTCAGAAAATATTGCAGGCAAAATATCTTGATTCATACATCAAGTAGATAATATTTTAAAAGACGTTTCCTTTGAATTGCAAAAAAAGTCATGACAATTTTACGTTACATCTTCCATTAATGCAGGCCAAAGGCATGAAAGGCTTCTGAATATGAAACTCTTCACTTGAATGGAAGTTCATTTAAAACAAGTTTATTTTATTTCAAACACTATCAAGAATCACTAAACTTTTCATTGTCATGAAAAAGTTCTTCAACATCTAGAATATTTCGGTTCTCTGAATAATAATCTTGTACTAATGTCCATTATCCAAAATTTCGCGCGGGAAATTAATTCCACCGTTTGCGGAGCTGGGCTGCCGTGAGAGTTGTGCATCGAGTTCGGTAAATACCGTCTCGCGCTATATTTTTCTATAATTTGTTGTATAGTTCTTATTTTACTCAGGATTTAATCTCAACATATACATTTTAATATTTGCCTATTGTATGCCTTTCTTAACACTAATTTAACAGTAATTCAGAAAATATTGCAGGCAAAATATCTTGATTCATACATCAAGTAGATAATATTTTAAAAGACGTTTCCTTTGAATTGCAAAAAAAGTCATGACAATTTTACGTTACATCTTCCATTAATGCAGGCCAAAGGCATGAAAGGCTTCTGAATATGAAACTCTTCACTTGAATGGAAGTTCATTTAAAACAAGTTTATTTTATTTCAAACACTATCAAGAATCACTAAACTTTTCATCATCATGAAAAAAAGTTCTTCAACAACTAGAATATTTCAGTTCTCTGAATAATAATCTTGTACTAATGTCCATTATCCAAAATTTCTCGCGCGGGGAAATTAATTCCCACCGTTTGCGGAGCTGGGCTGCCGTGAGAGTTGTACATCGAGTTCGGTAAATACCCTCTCGCGCGAATCGTTACTTTTCGTGCTCACTTCTTTGCGGCAGAAAACTAAATTCCGCGCAACTTGTGCGAGAGCTGGCTCCGCGCACCGGGAGAACTTTCCGGCCGCGCGAAGGACGCTCAATTTTTCACGTATTGCCCCGGGAAGTTTTCGATGGGCTGTCGGCGACTCTTAAGAAGATGAATGACGGCGGGCGAGCGGGATTTTTCAGTTTTTTTTTCTTCTTGCGCGGGAACTTTTGCGTCTTTTGAAAGCCGCAGCCCGCACTCCGAGAGCGGGGTTTCCGCCTGGATCCACAATCTTGGAGCTCGTGCGGGGCTGGGCCGCGAGTGTTCGTGTGCATTGAGACGTCTGTGGCGGGCGCGGCAGAATCCGGGTCAAGGACGCCAGGTGGAGTGGCGCTCGATGGTGAATATATTGTATTATGTGGTTAAAAGGATACTACGTCGTTATTTTGAAAAAGTGCAGATACTTCGCCGTTTCACGACTCTGGGTGTTTATTTCTTCACGGTTTCTTTCCGTATCTCTGACGAAAAGAGGGAACTCAACGTGCGAACCCAAATTGCGTCTGTGAATAGGCGACAGAAACACTACAAATGTAACTCGCAGAAAGGTATGTTTAAATATTATAAATTATTGAAATGTTATTTTATGAATATTCCATACATTTGCACATCAATTAATTTTTGGAGGTAACTTTCATTCAATAGAATTGTATAACAGAACAATAACAAACCCCCAAAATGATAGAAATATTTTACAAAATGTTTTGCGTGTTTTGTTCACGATGACGATGCTTGTTTGATTATCAGAAGGGTATTTTTGAACTTGAACATTCATTTGATTCACCTGCCCTAGTCATCAATCTGCCCCACCCTGCTCGTTTATTATAAATGCCTAAGATTAAAGCACATTTTTATCTTTATTTCACTGTTTCTCAATGAAAAAATACAAAAAAGGTTAACTTTGATTGCCGACAAACTCTAAGGAAATATAATTTTGTGTCTTTAAGGAAATGTAACAACACATCATGCCACTTACGAACGGAAGGCTACAATATATCGTTTGTACGGAGAAATATAGTCACATGTATAAAATGTAATATTTGTGATTTTTGCATCTTCTAACTCAGGATAGTGATTAATTTTGTTTAGGTCAACAGCATTTGAGTGATAATACAACTTGACCACTAAAAGGAGAAATCTTTTAGCGATTACAGGTACATGTGCTTTATTTCGTGGTATGCAACTGCAAGAAAGTTATGTATTGCCTATCACAGCGTAACTTCAAGAGAAAGGTTACGCCGCGTTAACGCGATTACGTTTTGAGGGTGATATTTTATTCAGCGTCTAATATAGTATCGTCTCTAAATAGAAGGCTTTTCAACTTCAGGCAAAAACTGTTGCTTTACCTTCATTAGATAAATATTGCTATTTTTGAGAACTGGTGATTATCCAGTTCTTTTGGTTCATTTTCCACTATTACCTCATTATTAACAAAGCCGGTATTTTTTAAAAATTCAGATTGAAACCATTTCCCTAAATTTTATACATTTCTGTGACAAATTTTTGAAACAAATCTGTAGTTTAGAATCAAAATAGTTACAAGAATAGTACAAGAAGACTTTATCAAATGATTGGTGCGGTGATGTATTCAAAATGTGGAGTTGATTCATTTATTTTTTCACTTTGAGCATGTTTATCAATCTTTAGAAGGGTCTTTTGAAATTAGACATTTTTTGAGACATAAACCTACTCTTTCGGAAATAGATTATATAACTTTTGGAGGCCTGCAACTCATTAGAAGCAAAACATTTGTCCCATTCTTTTTCTTTTCCTCTCCCAGATCTCTGGCACACTAAATAAGGCAACGCTTTGAAATTAAATGTTCCACTACACAACTGAAGACAAAGCATTCGTTTTATTACACTATTATTTCCCCTTGTGTAGTACCTGTGTTCTTCCGCTTTTAATGTGTTATTTATCTCCGCTTCTCCACATTCAAAGGTAGCACTTGACCTTCCTCCATAAACCTGGTATTACTCTGCGTACCTCCAGTACTACTGCATATTTGGTGCGTCGAGGAGGCAGGGGAGCGTGGAGAGTAAGCAGAATATTTTAATCTCGCGCCGAGTTCAAGGGAGCATTAATCTCAGTCGAGTGTTTGCCGAGCAAGGCGCAGAGATTCCGACCGCCTTAACGACGCGTCGCCGCTCTGGCGGGGGCGGGGGCGGGGGGGGGGTGAAGGGGCATCGCGAACGCGCAACAAGCCATTACAAACGCAAAAGAAAAAAAGCACACGTTGAATGTTTGTGCTCAGATTAACCCTGGGTAAACACACGAGCACGGAAAGTTCAGCATCAAAGAGGGTCGCGAAATAAGAAACGTTGCAACAGAGGTGGAGTTTTTGCGGTGACGGTGATGTTTCAACAAACTACTTTGGATATAGACTTCCATGCAACTGTTTTGCGGTTACCATGTGTAGTCATTTCAACGCGGAACAGCCGTGGCGACAACATCGCTCGCTCCGGTCTAGTCAGTGTAGATACTTAGCGAACATTCTAGGCATTTAACAGTGAAATAATGTAGTGAAATTCAACCAGCGACTACACAGTGCACCATTCACCAACAATCGCTAATCAGTTATCATTAACGGTGAGGCCCCTCCAGCCAGCTGTGACCTAAACCACAGCATTGCAGGAGCCATGTCAACTCTCTGTGCGGCAACGAGCGTGCCACGGGCACGAGCACCAACGGCCCAGTGATTCCACAACATCTCGAATTCGGTGGCCACACCAGCCAAAATCCACGATTCGCCTCAAATAACGAGCAGTTTTCAAATATTCAGCAAGGTCCCGATAAATGCTCGCACCACCTCACTGGGTCCGGAATCCTGCAGGGTAGTAACCTCAGCTCTGTAAATGTCGCAGAAAGCGACCAAGCATACAACATTGCCGACAATAACAGTGAATCGTTACTAAATATTAACAGTACTAAGGAACCCATAATTCAGGAGAATTAGACCTCCCTCCTGTTATGTTTGTTGAGTAAACGTGAACTGTAACTCAACCAAGTTTATTTTCCCCGATTTGTACAACTAAAAATGCACTCTGTGACTACATTTCCACTTGCTACGGATGCTTCTGATGCTCGTTGGGTCGCGGCTTGTGCAGCGGTGTGACGCAGCTTTACTTCATGGGCTCCGGCCCACGTTAGAGCATCTAGGGGCCGGTTTCACCAAACAAGGAGTAAGAGTTTACTCTGGAGTAAATCATGTTTACCCGAGAGTAACGTCTTGGAGCGTTTCACCATCTCTTTACTCGAGTGTAAATCGCTACACGAGAGTAAATTTGAGAGTAACTTTAGATGGCGAAAATCCGTCGGGTAAAGTGCGGAGTAAGCTCAGTTTTCAATGTGCGTGTACCTCGAATACACAGTGGTATATTTAGGGGACATTTGTCTTGAAACCAAAGTTGTTGAAACCTCAATGTATCGATTCAGGATTGTGGACAGAAGCGTGAATTGTTCGAAAAGTGTGAATAGACGATATTCTATGAAGCGTAGAGCGATAAGGCTTCTTGAAACTCAGCGTACATTGTGGAGCGCATTCAGTCGAGCGTGGACGTCGATCGGATGGTTGTGTTCTATGTGTACTTACACGTATCTATAGCATATTATTGTCATGCCAACATTACATCAAGATCTTCAGGTAAGTTATTCACTAACTTTTAAGTTAATGTAACGTTCTATAAATAGAGAACTTATTTTCTAAAATATTAGGGGAGAAACGAACGTTTGTACCTTTTATAGGAAATTCATTTGAGTAGACAACATTGTTACACTTTGTAATATTACAGATATTTTATATAATTTAGAGTACTTATCTACCTTTACGTTAACACTAATTTTAATGTGCGGAGACCTCCGGAGGCTGCATTTTTTAATTTTCTTCTTCGGTAGGTGCGCTTCTGGGAATGGCGCGACTTCCATTGTTATCTCGCGAAAGTTTTATTTACCGAGCGGATACAACACGTATGAGGAAGTATACTTAGTTTTATGAAGACTACCAAATATTCCAGAAGAGGTTATTACCAGTAATATACATTTCTTTATTATTAATATTGTACGTCGTTGGAACGCAAGTGAAAGAAATAAGGATTTTTTTGAACAACAATTAGTTAAGAGAAGAAATTATTTTTCTTACAAAACATAAAAATGACTTAAAATCCATGTGGTAAAACACAACAGGATTTAGACACATTAAGCGCTAGGAAAAGAGAAGGCGAACAAAACTTAGTCGAGAGCCACAGCCCTCAAGAAACAAGTTTGCAACACAAACGGGTTTTACGAAATAAGGCAAACGAAATGTGGCTCTGTTATAAAAAGGCTGCGATGTCAAGTCTTCATTCTTCAAGAACAATGCAGCGCTTCCACGTGCCAAGAAGAATGTTCAGCGTTACACTCTGAAAAACCCTGGCATTGATTGTAAACGCAAAATTGAGCATATCATAATATAATCGATTAAGAAAAAGTGCAAAAGAGAGAAATTGTGATTTATCCCGGCCTACAACCAAGTGTTAAAAGCGAAACAGCAGTGCTACACCAAAGATGTAGTTATTTCGGAGACAATATCTGAAGTGAAATTACAAAGACTACTCAATCATATCGCACTTCGTTTATGATTAGTTCAGAACAAAATTCTAAGTTGTTAGTGAAAACAATAATTCCAATTGGAAATCATGTACAAATGGGATTTTGATGGAAGTTCCTGCCACTCGAAATATAAACAAAAATGTCTCAAAAGCACAAACGCTGAGGATTCTAATTTGTTGTCTAATTTGACAACAGATTAGACCGAGATTTTGAGTTGAGTTATTTTGACAAAAAAATCTCTTTATTTGGAAGAATCGAATCTGATTTGGGAAATGAATAATTTTATCAACAATTTTTCTGATTTGTAGCTATCTTACAATTATAGAGTCCACATCAAAACAGGATATGTCTATTAAAATTCATTTAAACAGTGTAAGAACGTATTTTACTTGTGACGTACGATGTTTCAGGTACGAACTGTGGAGAGCTTGTTATTTTTCTTTTTCACTCATGTGGATATGAAATAAATATAGTAAGGATACAAAAAAGAAAAGGAAAAATAATAACTACGAGGACTAAAAGTACAAAGGAATATTAAGAAATAAAGATACAAAAACTAAGAATTAAATTACGCTAACTCAAATTCCCAAAACATCACACAAGACACCAAGACGGCGCCGAGAATTTCGAAACTGAAATTAATGAAGGAAACCAGAGGTTCGCGTTGATCCTGATTGGTTCACAGCGTCACTCGCTCACGGCCCTCGAATCGCTCTCTGCTATGTATGAAAAACATCACGTTCAGCTGGTTCGGGAGTAAATCGTGGAGTATGTATTCTAGAAGAAAATAACTGCTCTTGGGCTGCTCCTACCCGTGTACTTGCCGTTCTCTCTGAACTGCAGGGCTAATTTCTCGTCTCTACTTACCTCTCTGGGCTCCAGAACTGCTCTCCTGGCGTTTGTAGGCCCTTTATTAGCGGGCGACAATTTATGTCTTTACTGATTTTGGAGATTTGTAGATATTATTTGCATAATGGGAATAATTCTTTGATATTCTTCTTGGGCGAAGTAACATTGACACATTCAAATCATTTGTCTTGATCTGTTAATTTTCCTAGCGAGGCAAATCTATTATCACTGGTTATGTTCAGAATAATTGCACGCTTTTCACAAACACAGATTTATTACAATGAACCACAGAAAGTACATTGGTCACAATTCCAGAATCCAAAAGAATATACCATGTCACAAGCCAAAATCAAAAACCAAAAGTCCGGAGATGTGTACCAAAACCGAAGCAGGTCAAACCAAGAAATACACCAGAATGAACCAAAATTACTGCCGGGCCTACACTCACTTCTACACGGTACAATCTCATCACTCAAGTTTATTCAATACACGGTTACTAGAGATCTGTGTCTCTGGCTGGCGGCGCTCGCTTTTGTAAGCAAGGCGCCGCAGACCGTTGCACCGCTCCTGGCTCTCCGGCCAGCCTTCCTTCTAAGCTCGGGCGGCGCCTTTTCCGCTTCGCCGCCTCTGCCGACTTCCTCGGTCGCCGCTGAGCGCTGCCATCTTGGCGCGCTCTTCAAACGTGGTTATAGAGCCGCAACACATCTGTTATTTATACTCGTTAGAAAACGAGTATTAGACCTCTTGTCCCTGGGCCTATGTAAGTATATTTATATTTTCGTTGACTTTCTCATTGAAAGGCTTCTAAGAGCAATATAAGATCTATTTTTAATGTTTTTTTCCTGCAGCCGTCTCGTCCAAGGTAGTATTTGCTCTCTATGATGAGCAAACTCCATATTTCTACAAGTTTGGCTGGTGATGGGGCTGCCATATAGGCCTCTAACCATGCTTTCCTACGAATCACTCCCGTAGGGAGTGTTGCTCTTCCATCTAGATATTGTTGAGATTAAGATCTTCACCTCGTTATGCAGACAAGGACCGTCTCTTCCCCGATCCCTGAAGGAAGCGAGGATTTTAGGAAAAGTACACCAAGGATATATATTTTCTTTTTCTGAGCTGATATTGTATGATGCAAAAGTGTGTACTAAATGTCTTTAAAATTGTAAGGTAAATGTAATTTTTATATCGCTTTTTAACAGTTTTTCTCCTTTCTCTATTTTCTTAACTTAGTTCTTAAGTGAGTTCCAAATTGTGTTAAATGTAATTTTTATAGGCTTTTTAATATTTGATCTTTCTTTGCCTTTCTTGGTTAGTTCTTAATTTAATCAACAATAGTATAATTAGTCTAAATTAAGCATATTATAGGTTAAAGATTTTAAAGTATCTACTAGTATTTTTCTAATTCATTATTGTTTAACTTTTGTCATGGCTCTGACTGAATGCGTCTTTTCCTTGGTACATGATGCGTTGAAATTCGTAAATCGGCCCTGCCGTCGTCCTGGCTGGTATAGTGCATTCTCACTTATTTTTTTATGATTCATGAATGTATTTGAGATTTTTGTTAATATTTGATACGTATTGCTAAATTAATATCTCTCAGAATTTATATTTCGGGCAAACCTTTAGAGATTTCCAAAGTCAGTAATGTTTTGTTTATTTTTAAAATTGTCTTAAATATATTATTTTGTTGCTCAATGTTGAAGAGCATGCACACTTCCTTTGTTTTCCCTAGTTTTCCCCGGTCGCTTAAGGCAAATGCTGGGACGTTGTATTCTTGTCGCGTTTGTGAACTCAGGGGCATAACATCTGTAAGTTGTATTATTTACTTATTACTAAGTATTATTATTTACTTGTTTTTATTTACTAAATGTATCTCTTAATTCAATTCTTATCTATAAATGTATGTATTACGTGGTTAGGTGGAAGAGCGGGCCTGATGGCCCGAGTCTCGCCACATAAATAAAGTCATTTATATATTCTGATAGGTATCAGGAGCCTCGGAGCTACGCACTACACACGAGGGTTCCGGAAGTGGGTAAGGAAGAACAGGTGTGAGAAACATGTGCTTAAGGTACATACACCCAAGTATATACATGGATCTTAAGGCCGTGAGTTCAAAGGTTGAGTAAAGCGTGCGTGTGTTCGGTTTTCCAGTTGTGTTGGATGGCGGTCAATTTCAGTCCCTCCTGAGTTACCTCTATAACCTTACCAATCTATACACGCTTTCCATGACAGGTAACTGCGTGAGATACACATGCAATATGTTTTAGTTATTAAACTGGCCTTCTACGCCTAGAACAATGATAGCAACATAACAATGAACAATAGTAGGAACAAGCGCTACCTTGAATATATTTGTTTGCTGAAATACACAAAATTAGGATAAATGTCGAGTAGGAGAAACTGACGCCCCTATCCGATAATGATGCATATTTTAATGTCTATATTCAAAACAGTAAGTGCCCTTAAACGTTGAATTCATGTGTGTACCTATTTATGGCGCTTGCTGGTTATTACAAATGTTCAATAAAAAAGAAAAACGTGAGCGATAAAAAGCCAGTCCAATTCGATCAAAAAATTTATAATTATTGCGGGAAAAATTCATCACACTTGTAAAGCTATCACGCAGTATTTAAGAACTTTATACATTTTTATGGTCGTAAAATAGCTTTAGAGACCAAAAATTACATTGCCGATGATTTCTCACTGTCAAATTTTCAACACAAATGAAATATATTTTAGACGACCCACCATATAAAAAGCAAACTGTCCTCGAAGAGCAATCCCCGAAAATTAATCCGTTGACCACGGGATTTGGCTCAATAAAACCGCACTTGCCCCTGTACTCGGAAAATAGTACCCAGTTTAATTCGTACGCGTGTGGGAAACATTAAAATCCCCAAAATCAAAAGAGGCATTTAGTATGTTGGCTACCCGCCGGGCTCGATGTTGAGTATGCGCTGCGGGGAGTGGGGAGGACAAAGGAACGTCCCGGAGGGGTGCTTGGGGGGCGGGGCGCTGGAATGGGCAGAGCGGCAAACGATGCATGAAACAGTCGACGAAACAATGCGGCGCTGGCTATTAACAGAGCAATGGTCGAAAATGGCAGAATCGGCGAGCTGCGTTAAAACAACTGAATGAATAACATGCTCGCTATAAAAGAGCGCGGACTGCGCAACGCTAGCCCCGCCCCCGCCGTGTGCATCGCCCTTTCCAGCGGCGACGTCGCCCAAAAACTGGTGTCATCGACGCTCCCTCCACAGCCATCGCTCTTGAAGGCCCGATTTCTGTTCTGTAGCATCCCAGTGGTCATCATCTCGTTGAGTTCCTGTCACCATCTTTAAATCTGTCAAAATATGTTTGTTTTATTAGTCATTGAAATGTTAAAAATGTATGCACTTTTAAAAATTTAAATAATTTTTGTAAGGTGGTTATTCTAATTTGATATCAGTCAGACGGTATTTTAAAAAGGAATAGTAAACGTTTGTTTATGGTTATTGATGAGTAATAAAATAGGAGAAATTATTATTCTATTTTGTTTTCTTTCTGCTTCCGACCGGGAAAAACGTTGATGCACCGTGGCTCAGTGCATTACCTGATGTCCCTGCAGTACCTTTAACCGGGAGGTCCTAGGTTTGAGTCCCGACGGCGGCAGGATTTACGACACTAGCTTGTCTACTAGGTCGAATTCAGTCGCTGTCTGCAGGAGAATTCTTGCGGCCGGCTGCTCTCATCGCTAGTTTTCCGTGGTTTCTCCGATCAACACCACGCGAATGCCGTAGCACTATTCCAACAAATGAGCCACATACCGCGCGCAATCTTTCCTTCCCCTTCCTTGTTGTCGCATCTTCACACCTTACTCGCACACACTTACATTAACATGCGCTATACTATTCCACATACCGGGAGATCGGTCGGGGCATTAGAGCTTATCCCGGCTAGGGCGGTGCCCCATTGGTGGGAGATACCTGGTTGGGGAAACCCCGCTAGTGGATGGTAGGTCGGCGCTGGTTCTCGCCATCAAGCGGGGGAAGATAACCACCACCTCCCGATGAAAAAACATGCACTGCCCTTACTGAACTAATAACCTCAATACTTGACGAGCCGGTAATCACTAACAATCGATCAATTAATGAGTCTTTCTGCTTTGGCTGCATGCCAGCTTGACGAACCTTTCCCATTCGCATGGTCTCCCCATCATTTCATGCCTGCCAGACTTTTTCGCAACCTGGACGCAGCCAATCACTGCGCACTACTGCAACTTCTCATTTCTGTTCTCCGCGTCTCACCCACCGCTCGCGCCATATCCCTCCGCTCCACTCACCCGAGCAGAGATCGGATCGACGCCCCCCCCCCTTCCGTGGTTCTTTTTATTTTCTACACAGCTGCCCCCTCCCCTCGACTTTGTGACAGCGACGAGTACTAATGCTCCTGATAGGGCCAGCGGCCTGCAGTGGCCGTTTGCCACACGCTCTGCTACTATCTATCGGTGGCGTTTTGCTCCGAGAATCACTGCGAGTGCGCGTTCTTCTTTAAACCCGTGTTACGGTGCTTCCTGATGGTCCACATTCAGAAGGATGTGATGAGCCGTAAACGGGAATAAAAATTCGTTGTGGAGATTTTAGAAAAATGGAAGGATCATTGGAGCTTCAATAATACAATAGCCAAGAGAATTTAATGTTTAAAATATTCCTTCCACAGTATTCAATCAGATAATATGAGAAAATGAGATAGAGATATAGAAAGGCTGAGAGAGAGACAGAGAAACTAAGAGAGACAGAAAGAGACAGACAGACAGAAAGAGACACAGAGAGATAGTGATAGGTGGAGAGAGACAGAGGGAGATAAGCAGAAACAGACAGAGACAGAGAAAAAGAGATTGATAGAAATAGAGAGAGACAGAGAGAGATAGAGAAAGACAGAGACAGAGATAGGCAGAGACAGAGAGAGAAATAGAGAGAGAGACTGAGAGAAATAGAGAAAGACAGAGAGGGAAAGAGAAACAGACAGAGAGAGACAGACACAGAGATAGACATTTATTCGACGCTCTGCAGTCACTGGCGTACCACCTCGAACGTTCTTCCACTCTCTCACTTACCGGACGTCCTTCATTTCTTTCGCACGCTCGCAACGGCAATAATTCTTTTACGTTCAGAAATAATCAGAAATAACAAACAACAAGAGAGATACTTATTTCCTATTTTTTCCGGAAGCATTGTTCAGCTTCAGGTGATGTCAATTTTAGATTCACCGCGTTGAATATCCAGTATGACCCTCAAGGGGACACTTATTAACTTTCACACTAGAAACTTGCGGGCTCCTCGGTCTGTGGTCAGCAGACACACAAGACCTTCCACGTCAACACACGTATGTTAAATACAAGAGAATAACAACCATGGCCACAGTGGGACTCGAACCCACGACCCTTCAGACCCAGGCGTGAGTCGGCACACACTCTAACCACCTCGGCCATCCAGCTTGGCAAGAATTTATTTCCTGGTTATTTTTTTTTTCAATTAACAAAAATGCTAATCGTACCATCAGAAGTCAGTTTACCAGATATAAAGGAGAAACAAACCAAGTCCGAAGCAGAGCCATTGTAAACTGTAGATATTCACAGTCAGCATTTTTCACCAACACTCCGATAGAATAAATATAACACGTTCAATGTGTGCTGTAAAAAATAGGATCCAGGCACTACCTCCCTCTCCTCAATTACCAACCGCCTGTCGGGTTGTTCCGTAACCTTATATACTCCCCTTTCCCGAGGCGAAGACTCGCTCCTTTAACTCTCGGTTCACCCGCAGTAGATAAATACGCTTTTGCACCTGTTGTGTCTCGTTCATTGCTCGGTGTTTGTTCCACAGCCGGCTCGCCGCCGCGTTTCTCATAATTCTCTCGCGCCCGGAAATTAAACAAAACTGTTCAACACTTTTCTACACTTGACAAAAAGAAGTCAACGTTATTAGAAACAGTCAGCTCACCCGGAACGCACAAGAAAAGATCAAGACAGCGATGCCGAAAAGAATGGGTATCCTACTCTCCAAAGCCTTCTAGTCATCTCGTGGCGCAAAGTGAAGTCACTTGCTTTCCACTAAGGAGATCCGGTTTCGAAACCCGTCGAATCTCACGCGAAATTTGTTCCAACAAAACGAGTTTGGCTGCTTCACAAGAGCTAATCCAACCCTTGTGAAGTGACCTTAACCCTACCCCGATTATTATTGGTTTCGTTTGTTTTTTTCGTGTTTCCGGGCGCGTCAACTGCTTTGGTCATTAGTCCCGTAAGTGTAGTGCATGTTTTTTAATGGAGATGGCGGTGATCTTCCCCAGCTGGATGACGAGATCCGGCGCCGACCTACCATTGGCTAGTGGGGTTTCTTCCTAACCAGAACTCTCCCACCAGCGGGGCACCGCCCCAGCCGGGACAAGCTCCAGGCTCCCGACCGGTCTCCCGGAATATGTGGTAGTGTAGTACATGTTCTTGATTTGTTCGTTTTCTGCGCTGAGTGGGACGGTCTTTGCCTCTCTGATGAATATTGTGTGTAATGTCTGATATGAGGTCCCAAATTTTCGTTAGGAGACATGTTTTGAATAGAACAAGCTAGTATAAAAAAGTGCAAATAAAATTAAAAACAAAATAATACATGAAATAATTTCAGATATATATATATATATATATATATATATATATATATATATATATATATATATATATATATATATATTTGTGCTTACCACTGACAGAACAAGAGAATTCCTTTAAAATCTCAGTCTCTAAGCATTTTATACCTATTTATCTTATATCCTTTTATTATTGTTATCTTTCTCATTTACGTTCCTTTGTTCGTGTTTTATTATTGCTATGCTTTACATTCTCCTTGTTTTTATTTAATATTCTCAAGTAACAACTTTTTACCTTTATTTATATTTAAGGACACTTTTTTATTTCTCTTTTCTTATTTCTTTTCCCTCTTCTACCACTTTCATGTGTGTCTCCCTCACAGTTACTCTCGCACGTGGCGTCTCCCAGTTTCGTGAATTTGAAGTTCGACATAGGTGGCCAATAACTTAGGCAGGGCGAGCAAGGCAAACTTCATATAAATGCATTGAATACAAACGGCTTATTGGATTTTTGCCTTGCGTATCACGGGCCCCATCCGCCTCCTCCCCCTCCGAGTGGGCGACTTCCTGGCTGGCGGGAAAAGTTGCGAGCGTCAGTTCCCCAAACACCGAGGGGCGAGCGGGTGGAGGGCCGAGACGGGGAAGGGGTGCAAACGTAGGCGCGAAGGAAGGCAGAGAAGGGGGAACTATCGGGGAAGAGAAGAGTTTGAGTAGGCGGGTAGTGTACATAGGGACGCCAGTGAAGGGAGTCCAATAGTGGCGATGATGATGAAGAAGAGATGGACGAGGAGGGGATAGCGGATGGCAAATCATTGAAAATAGCCGGGTGGTTTCATGGCTGAGGGGATGTGATGAACAGATAGTGGATTATCCTTTACGTGAGATAGAGCGTTGATTGATTGATAGTGATTCCGGGCACGTAAATTACTGAGGTCCCGTAAGTGTACCAGGACTCTCCCACCAGTGGGGCACCGCCCCAGCCGGGACAAGCCCTAAGCTCCCGACCGGTCTCCCGGGATATGTGGTAGTGTAGTGCATGTTAGTGCGTGTGTGTAAGGGGAGAGGATAGGAAGAAAGATCGCGCGCGGTCCGAGTGGGCAACTTCCTGGGTGGCGGGAAAAGTTGCGAGCGTCAGTTCGCCAAACACGGAGGAGCGCGGGGGTGGAGGGCTGAGACGGGGAGGGGCTGCAAACGTGGGCACGAAGGAAGGCGGAGGAGGGGAAAATGCCGGGGAAGAGCAGTGTTTGGGTAAGCGGGTGGTGAACATAGGGACGCTGGTGAAGGGAGTCCAATAGTGGCGATGATGATGAAGAAATGGACGAGGAGGGGATAGCGGATGGCAAATCATTGAAAATAGCCGGGTGGTTTCATGCCTGAGAGGAGGTGATGAACATATAGTGGATTATCCTTTACGTGAGATAGATAGAGCTTTGATTGATAGTGACAACTACTGAGTTTCCATAAGTGTAGTGCATGTGTTTCATCGAGAGGTGGCGGTGAACTTTCGCCACTGGACGGCGAGATTCGGCGCCAAACTACCATCGACTAGCGGGGTTTTCCCTAAACAGGTATCTCTCACCAGCGAGGCACCACCCCCGCAAAGACAACTTCTAAGTCTCCAACAGGTCTCCAGGCATGTGTGATAGTGTAGAACACGTTAGGGTAAGTGTGTAAAAGTAAGGGATGAGGATATGACAAGGAGGAGGGAGGAAAGATCGCTCGTGACCCGTGGCCCCTTTATTAGGGTAAAACTCCTGCATTCGCTTGCTTTTGAGCTTTGAAACCTCCGAAAACAACAGTTCAGAGCAAACGTCTGCTAGAATTCTCCTCCAAACAGCGACTGAATTCGACCTAGCTGAAAAGCTAATGTCGAAAATCCTGCTGCTGTCGGGACTTGAACCTAGAACCTCCCGGTCAGAGGATCTGCAGTGACATTAGTTGATGCACTAATCCACCGCTCTCGGTAGATAGAGCGCAAAAATGACAAGATGGGGGGGGCGGAGTGAATGCTGAATTTTTTGGGAACGCAAGAGTGGAAGGAAGGTGAAAATTTCAAGTCGTGGAATACGGGACGTGAAGGGGAAAATGGTTAGAATGCCGGAAGAGGTGAAGTGGTGGGGATGGCAAGGTGCTGCAGATGGCGATCATGTCGGGTAAGCGCATTAAAAGCGAAGGAAATTGCCTTACGCGGGATGGAGAAGCCGCGGGAGTGGCAGGGTGTCAGGACGTAGGCGCGATGGAAGCGGCGACGCTGGGGGTGCGGGGTGACAGGCGGGCGGGAGTGGGGGGCGGAGATCCCAGCCGGAGGGCGGGGGCGGAATGGGGAAGTCGGCGCATTAATCCACAAGTGAGAGCAACCCCGAGAGGAATTGCAGAGGAAGGTAGTATTTGCCAGCGCGCAAGGATCCGCAATGGTGGTGGGGAAAGAACGATGAATAATCCTGGGATACTGTGACGTCAGGCAGAAAAACACACAGACATTTACAAGTATGTACAAGTTTATTTACATGTATGTACAATAACCAACTTCTGGTCCGAAACTACACCCTTTGTAAGTATTTCCCTGTGAGGCCTCATAGCTAGGAAGGCTTCATTGAGGCTACTCCTGCGCCACTCACCGGTGACCTCGTCACCCGTGCACTAGGCACGACATGGCTCCAGTCTGGGCGTAAAGCTCATGCGCATCGCGCGAGGTTTCCAGAATTAAAACCCCTGGAGTGAGCTCGTCGGCTCAGAGCCGACTAGCAGCCGTCACGTGACCGTCCTAGGTGTGAGAGGGAGGCTCGCGTCTACCACGTGACCTTTCCAAGCTGACGTCCCCTTTGTCTTAATGTATCGCAACACCGGGCGCCTAGCTTTTCATGCCCGCAGGTATGTGATACTTCCGCTCCTCCTCCCACCCACGGCCGCCAACGTGACGCTACAATACATTAGTTTCACGAAAATCAAATCCACTACCAAGGAATATTGAAGAATTTCATGATATGAAATTATAATGATTTCATAATGTGATGAATTATAAAAAAAAAGGAAATATGTGAGACAAATTCTGATAATTTGCTAGATTCGTTATATTACATTATTTCATATTCATTATTATTATACAGTCTTCTGGATATAAATTTAATTTTCGCAAGATTTTTGTAACAATTTATACTGCTACGCAGCATTTCGTCGGCCTACCGCTCCCACGACACCCGCACTCACGAACTGCCTTCTGCAAAGAGTGCAGCAATAAAGAGCGCCCTCAGTGCCAGCGTTTTCTGGTGAAAGTTAGGCCTTATTTTGTTGTGACAATGACACGTTGCAAAGACGTAGGCGGCAGTGGCAAGTGCGGTTTTCGCAAAGGCAGCAGGGTAGCGGCAGCATTGCGGCGAGGGGGCGGCAGAAGGTTTGGTGCAAAGGGAAACGAAAAAGAAGATATATTCGACAGAAATGGAAAGGGATGTGAGGGAAAGGAGGAGGCACAAAGAAAGGCTTTACGAGAAAAGGGGAAATGAGAAATTTGGGGAAGGGAGTTGCTAGGCGTGGTTTGGAGCGAAGTGAGATGAATGAGTCGACCGAAGAGAAGACGGAGAAAGAGAAAAGGGAAGAGTATAACACGAAAAACATCAGTATGAAAGGAAGAAAACGTGTAAGGCGGTGCCAGAAAAAAGTGAAGGAAGTGGAGTAAAGGGATTGCATGGCGAGAGGAAAATGGAATCCACATATTCCTGTCTCCCGGAATATGTGGTAGTGTAGTGCAAGTTAGCGTATGTGTGTGTAAGTAAGGGGAGAGGATAAGACAAGAAAGAGGAAGGACAGATCACGCGCTGTCCGTGGCCCGTTTGGTAGGGTACTGCTCCGGCATTCGCCTGATGCTGATCGGAGAAACCACGGAAAACTACCCATCGGAGCAGCCGCCCGCTAGAATTCTACTCCAGACAGCGACCTAGCTGAAAAGCTAGTGTCGAAAATCCTGCCGCCGTCAGGACTCGAACCTAGGACCTCCCGGTTAGATGCGCTGCAGTGACATCAGTTGATGCACTGAGCTACCGCTCCCGGTCGGCAGAAAAGACAGAGAAAGAGATGGAAACATGTACAGAAGAATAGAAGATATGAGTCCGGCAGACTGATAAGGTGGAAAGAGGCGGGGCCAGACTGAGTACAACCATCAGAACCGGCAGGTTACCGAAGGGAAGAGTTAGGAGGGGCAGAACGTGTAGGCGCAGGGAGGCGGAGCGAGGCCGAGTCAAGCGTAGAGGATGGGAGGGAGCGCCAAAGCAGGAGAAATGCGGGCTGCAACTCGACCAATTTGTTGAGGTCCCGAGTTTCGCGCCTGCCGCCTGCAGCGGCCCAGCCGCCGCCGAGAAATGCAATTTGAGAAGAAAAATTAGCGCGCCAGCAGGCGCGATTCGTTATTTTCCTGAGAAATAAAGATGGCCGCCGCCCGCATCTCGCGTGGCCATTTGTAAGGCCCGTCCTGCCGTCACGAGGCCCGTGCATGGCATGAATCTCAACGGGCGGCGAGGGGCGGCGACGCGGGCGGCAGCACGCCCGAACTGCCGTGCGGTTCCTGGCTTCTCAAGAACGCACTTTAAGAATTAAATCTGTACGCATCCCCAAACTATACAACTGATAAATAAGAAAGAATATATAATAAAACTAGACAGGCAGACAATTCTAAATTATCATAACTTTAATATTATTTCCAATATTCATATCACCATTATAGCTTGTATATTAACACATATTACCCTTTCACTTTTGTATATTAATATGATATACAGTTAAACTGTAATAGAAATGTATATGTACGCTCTATTTAAATACAATTAAATCAATGATATCAAATAAGTAATAATAAATAAAGAAAATATCCCTTCACATACACTTTTAAATAAATAACAATTCCAAAGCCTAATCCATTTTATACGTCCCGTTTTGTTCCAACCTAGCCTCGCGGTTACACACTTTTTGTGCGAAGTTTTGTTCAAAAAACTGTTTCCTTTTCTACCTTCTTCCTTCTGCGTATATGTGAAATATTGTTAATGAGGGTTGGAAGTGTTTCATAAGTGTTTCATAAGAATTTTCGAGTACAAAATTGCGTTTATCTCTTCCCCACCTGCACAAATCTTATCCAGCATTAGAAATGTATACCTTAATCATAACACATGCGCTTAGTTACAGCTGAAATAAACTTTATATATGGATTTATCGACCAAAATTCCAGATCGAATTGTTGAGATGACGGAGGAAAAGTAAAACGATTCAGGTCGCTGAACGGGCGTTCAACGTGTAGATGTCGAGCGGTTACCAGGCGCCTGTTTGTCTTTGAAACGCACGATTTTGAGTCCGTAAAACCCGGTTTATGTGCTCCCTTTTGATGATTTCGGATCTTCTGACCGCCAGCGGGGCACCATCCCAGTCAGGTCATGCTCTAAGATCTTTTAAAAAGTGTAGTGCATGTGAGTGTATGTGTAAGTAAGGGGTCATAATAGGACAAGGAAGATGAAGGAAAGATCATATCTTTGGTATGCATGTTGTCAGGGCAAATGGGAGTATACCAACAAAACTCGCCGCAGTCCAGCTTTGTCCACCGCAAATTTTTCTTCGAACCGCCTGGAAACGAACCCGAACACCAAGGGAAGAGGCGGGAAGTCTGACTACTAGCGATCAGCCGCCTATTTCCTCTTGTGTAGACGCACACGTGTATTCATTTCCCAGCTATTTTCCTGCTCCTTTTTGAATCGGTTGCCACACCCCTTGGAAGACGATATCGATATCATCCATATTATCCATTTCACTCCCCTCCGCGCTCTCTCCCTCAAACCTATTCCCTCACATTATCGGATCCATCTGTTCACACCCACATCTGGTCGCCCACTCCGAGTCCCGTCCCATTCCATCTCGCACATCCGCCCCCCACGCGCCACTTCCGGTCTGCTGCGCCCCCCCCCCCCCCTTGAGACGACGCGCAGGCGAGAAGACTCTCCGAGTGAAGGAACCTTCCCCCCCTTCTTTTCCCCTCATTCCACTCCCACACATCTTCACGGTCGCCTTCAGATTACGGCCTCGGAAATATCTCCTTTATTCCCCCATCATCCTTCGCTTCCCCTACGTGTTCTGCCACTTCCACGGCCTCTTTGCGAGTGTAAAATAAATCAGCAATAGATACGTTATGTTTCCCCTCGGACGAGGGGAGAAAGACACATTTCCGGCCGCGTGTTGGAGCTCTTTGCAGCGTTTACGAACTTCGCCGAGGTTCTTCTCTCGTCCCCTGGCAACGCACAGCTCAGGGGCTTGTTTATCTCGCATCTGCCAAAGCCAGAACGCACTTGAGACATTTCTTATTGAGAGGAACATAAAAGAGCATTGAAATAGGCGACATACCAATCTTCCACCTAACACTATTTGTTACAATAATTCATTAATACACCTTCATGAAATGGACGTAGTTTCTCACTATGAGTGTAGTGAACTTTTCGAGAAAAAAATAATTTTCTCATAGCCTACTGTGTACTTAAAAAAGGGAAATACCGAATTATCGACGAGAATATTTTTAATTAATTTTATTTATCATATAAATAAGTAATAATAGTTGTGATTATTTGATGATAAGCGGATGAAATAATTTAGTATCAAAGAAAACTATAACATATCAGTTTCAAAAATATTTACATAAAAATATGAAATTTCGAATTTTGTCTATTTATAAATTCTTCTTAACAGATAAACGAAGACAAATGAAAATAAATAGTTATCGTTTACCTATAATGTGCATGCTATTAATGTTTCTACAAAGTAACTCACATGTGTGTTGCAAAATAGGTGAAGTGTATTTTCTACAACAAACAGCAAATAAAAAATAATTTTGCCACGCGTAAAAACCGCACCCATAAATCATATTAATTTATTTTCTTTCTGAATGTAAAATATTTATGAATAATATTATGACGAAAATAAAAAAAATATTTGACTTTTCTAAATATAAAGAGGGAAAACGTTATCCCGATTGAACGTCCCCTTTCTCAATTACTCTAGAAAATTTTTATAGTGTCATAAATTATAATATATTGTACTACATAATTTATTACATCGCACATATATTTACTTATTAATATAATAACCCAAACACTATTGGGTAAGATCTTAATAAGCAAATGAGTTTATATTTTTCTGGCGCGCCAACTACTTACTAGTTGGTCTCCTAAGGGCTCTGCAGCATAGGAAGTGGCGAGTTTGTTCCCACATTAAATCATGAGATTTGACATTGATCTTCTTGTCAGCTACCGAGATTTTCTCATCCAAGGACCTTACTCAGAGGGTACAATCCGAGTTCGAAAAAGTGTAAGCTCCAACGCGACCCCTGACATATTTCGTAGTGTTCGTAGTTCATATTTCGTGGTACACGTAAGTGTGTGTGTGTGTGTGTGTGTGCTTGTGTGTGTGTGAGAGAGAGAGGGAGAGGGAGAGGAAGAGGGAGAGAGAGAGAGAGGGAGAGGGAGAGGAAGAGGAGGAGAGAGAGAGAGAGAGAGAGAGAGAGAGAGAGAGAGAGAGAGAGTTGTGTTGAATGGTTGAAGGGAGGAGAGGAACAAGATTTAATTGCATCCAGACCGTGATCCGTTTGTTATGGTACTACTTTCGAATTCACCTGGAACTCATCGGAGGAATCACAAAGAAATAACATTCAGCTAGATTTTTGTCGGAACTTTAACCCTAGGACCACTCGGTCATCGAGACAACTATTGCAGCTGGCAGTGTTCTAAGATGTGGTGTATTCTGATCTATTGTACACCCAGTTTTGCAGGCTCAATTGAAATTACAACCGGAGAAGTTGATCTATGTAACGGGGGCACCTAACATGTACTACTTCCTTGGTTCCATTCTACTTCAAACTCCCTAAATACTTATACCCACAACATAATAGTAGTAAGATATAATAATAGTAATAATTCATAATAATAGTAAGAAATAATAGTAAGAGTTCATAATGATAGTAAGAAATAATAGTAAGAAGTTCATAATAATAGTAAGAGTTCATAATAATTGTAAGAAATGTATATCATAAGTGATTTTATTACAATACGAAATTGGAGAATTATCGAGGATAAACCCCCCTCTTACATGGAAAATCATCTAACGGAGTGATCTGGATTACAAGAGGTAACCCGGGAGTGACCAACAGAAGAGCTCAATGGGTTGTGTATTCTTACGCTGAATTGAACCCGTTATTCAACCAACCAAAACACAGATTTCGGAGTCATAGAGGTTCGTTCCCCGTCCTCATCGATTTGGACCCCGAAGCCCCTGAACCTCTCATTCAGTTTTCGCTCTGCAGACGACGAGCTTGGTGCCAGAGCACGGCCAAAACCCGTTTTCTTCATCAACTTTTCATTGCAAGCTTATGATGCGTGGCAACTCAAACCAAGGTGTCTCTATGGGTCAAGTGGTGCAAGATATAAGGTCATGCGTCCTAAGTAACTTAAAGGTGCAGAAGTAACTTCAGGTGTAAAACAACCTGATAAAACGTAAACGCAAATAAAATTGTATGTATGTATTTGGCGTTATTGGGTCGGTAGTCCGACTTCGCCGGCCAGCTCTCCGTGTCTCCCTTGCCTGGGATTAGTCAAATTCTCATGCTTGAGAGTAAGAGCGACATGAGGCGAACATGATGTATTCTGTTCATCGTAACTAGCAAGAACCGCCTGCTTGAGCTTTTCTTCGTCACACAGCTACAGAACCTGGCACAATTTTAAAGGAACCATATTTTTGCCTAGATCGGGAATCAAACCCGGGGACCACTGCAGGGGAAGCTAGTACGTTGCCCACGAGCCATCCCAGAGGACCAGTAAGATAAACTTAATAAACCAAAGTTCGAGACTTCATTTCGTTTCTTTAACACTACAAGCTACCGAAACCCTCCCAGCAGTGGCTGATGTGAAGCCGATATTGCACACCGCGCTCAGTGTGAGACAGAGAGAAATCATCTTCCTTCATTCAAGCACTATATTTTACAAAAGCACACTTGCTCGCACAGTAGATAAATTTCAAGCCAAATCAATGAAATAATTATCTTCATTTTTGTGCAGGAACATCTCCCCCCCCCCACGGAACGACTGGATAATTTAGTATTCTATAGAATTATAATTTTTCTTGTTCCAGACTATGCTAAGTTCATATTTTGTAGCACTTTCCAATGCTATCCGGTGACATTTAATGTAAATAATTTTGACGTTTGTTTGTATAACGAAAAAAATGTATTGTTTTCCATGAACGTCACCTGCAATTTTAATTTGTTTTATCGTAAATAAATGAAGTAAAAAATAGTTATAACCACAAAGGGAATTTTTGTTCATTTTGTGAAAAAAGAACAACATTATAAAACTACAAATATTAACTCTGCTTTGTGGTGCCTCATATTTTCTCGTTCCCGACTTCCAAAACGCCGCCGAGTTTCCCAGAAAAGTATCTACCGGAAAAAAATCCATCTTCCGCCCCACTCCGAACGTGCCACTGCCGGCTCGACGACGAGAGCAGCCAGTGCTCGGATTTCGCCGTCAATTTCACCCGAGTGTACGAGCCGTTAGTTATGGATTCATAAACGAGACAGCTACAAGCGTACTCAATTCGCTAACGAGATAATGTCTTGCGGATAATTAATGAATGTTATCGACTCGCTGGTGTGCTCGCTCGCGTTCGCCCACCCGCCCGCCCGAACGCCCGCCCGCCCGCCCACCCGCCCGCCCGTGCGCCCGCCCGAAACGCATGCCCGCCTGGCCCGCCCGCCCGCCCGCTCCGCCCGTGTGCCCGCCCGAACGCATGCCCGCCTGCCCGCTCCCGAACGCCCGCCCGCCCGCCCGCCCGCTCGCCCGCCGGCCTACCCGCTTTCGCCCGCCTGCCCTCGCTCAGCTCCCGCCCGCGTCCCCAGAGTGCGTGAGCGGTGCGTAGTCCCGACGCAGCTGCGTTACCGCGCTCCGTCGAGATTTGAGGGCGTTCGCAGATTCGCGGAGTGGCGCAAAGCTCCCTTCCCATTGCCCCGCGCAGCGCCAAACACGCTCTGTGATCTTAACAATCACATTACTCTGCACCGAGGAAGAGCCATGTTTAAAAACCGGAGAAAAATGAAACAACTGCGTTCTCATTTGCTTATGAATTTCGTTCGATGCAGTGAGAATCTGCCTGACTAACACCCATCATCAGTAACAGGTCAACTCTATTACCAAACATGAAATCATAAGCTTAGTTAACTAACTATCATAGAATTAATACACACAACTGGCAAGTAAATGTATAACTGATCATTGATTTTACTAAAGGCTATATTTGCTTTTGAATGTAGTAAGCAGTATATTTTATAAATATATAGAAGCAAACCTACATTTTTATTGACATGTTATTGTACATAAGATATATTTTTAAACTGATTCTCACTCAAATACTTGGTATTTTCTGAGTTATTTTGAGGAGATTTGCAGATAATTTTAGATTGCAATAAATACTTTGGAAAAACAAAGAGAACAAACAAACAAAAGCCAAAACAGTTTACTTCCTTTTCAATCATCCCCTTCACACAGGATATGCAGATGTTTAGTGTGCATTTTATATATGTGTTGACTGCACAGAGAACACACGACTGAGTGCTTGCTTGTCATTTGTGTCGGGCATATATACACCTCTTTCTTTGCGGATTTCAAGTTGTGCATCTTGACCTGTCGTTCTCTGGCTGCACACATGGTAACATTAGTAACACTTCTTTCAATCAAATACAATTTGATCTTTTGTCGAAGACTACATGATATGCAAGTCTTCCATCCTTCAAGTTGTACACATTTCAGGACTAGATCTCAGCCAAATCCTTCAGAAAACCCTCTCATAATTTCCTCTGTCCTGTGTTTGCTTTGAAAATAATATATGAATTTAGAGCACCACATTTACAAAATGAAAGAACAAGAGCTAATGGCCACCTCCCACCCTTCTGCTCACTGTAATTACTACACAGCTGATCGCAAGTGTCCACCTGTCTTTGTACAATTGTAAAAGTTAAGCAATTTCTGGCTTCTGCTGAGGGCCTGTGCTTTATCTATCTTCTTATCTTGTGGATAGTAGAAATAATTACAAATAGATCGATCTCAAGTACACATAAGAGGTCATTGCTTCCTCCTTTGTAAAAGCCTTCAAATAGGCTTGAATTTACCCCTTTTGTTTACTTGGCAAGAAACTCCAGTGGAATGTCCGCTGGTTTGTTTTTCCGTAACCTGAATAATGGTCAACTTCTTTTCAGAAGATTCTTTGCAAGGGGTAAGCTTGTGTACCAATTGTCAGTTGTTATGTTTCTACCAGTTCCTGAAATGGGGATAACTAGTCGTTGAACTATTTCTATTGGTGAGTTTGATTTCTTGAAGGGGCCCTCTGGTTGATTTCTCTGAGTAAATCTCGAAATTCTAAAAGATAAAATGTCCTCGAATCTACCATAGCAAATACTTTGATACCATACTTTTTGGGTTTGTTTGGTAAATACTGTCTAAATGGACACCTTCCTCGGAATGGGATTAGCTGTTCGTCAATTGTCAGGTATTCTGCAGGAGTGTACACCTTCAAAAAATTAGTTTGCAAAGCTGAGATAAAATCACGCACTGCTGCCAATTTGTCATTTTTCTTTCTAACTTCTCTGCTGTCTGTGTCGTCAAAGCGAATGCAGCGAAGTAGAAACAAGAATCTGTCATAAGACATTGTGATTGGAAAAATTCCAGGGGCCATCTTGATCCAATAAATCTTGAAGTGCAATGAGAGGCCCCAGGCGTTCCCGACAACAGCGCCTAAAAAGCACTATCTCCACGCGATCTGTGTTTCGAGCATTGCGAGTTTCTCTCTCAAAACGCTCATGAACTTACATAATGTACATATTACTGTACAAAACTAGACTATCCATTACCTGGTTATCAAAGAACAAAGAAAAAGACTTTTGGTTTAGCTAATTTTGCTGTAGTCCGCACACCAGGTAAGGGAGAAATTATATTATGACTTTGGTTTTCTCCCATTTTGACTCCACTGTTCCTTACTCCATTTTTTGTCTTCTTTTTGTCCTTACTAAAAATACTCTGTTATAGGAATCGCTTCATTCTCTGGAAGTATAAACAAGATCCTGATTCCGAGTCGTGCTCTAATATGTAGATTGTCTTCACTTTCCGAACTCTACTAAAACAGACGAGTCAGTCATCATCTTGAAGCAATTTGGCTGATCTCTCAAGTCAGTTATCAAAAATTTGACATGACCTAACAGATAAGAACAAATGCAAGTTATCTTACTCGTTTTCAAACATATGCCGACACCCGGAAGCAGTATTCACTTTTTAATTTACCTAAGATGAGTCGCACTATCGCTAAGGGCACCAAGCTTGCACATCCGCCACTCTCGAAAGACACGGGAACACTGACGCTGGCGTCGGGTCAGAAAGGGCACCAGAGAAACTGATATGTCAAAGCCAGTTTCCATTGCACACTCTGAATAAGAACGTTATCAGAAGAGATTACGTGGAACCCGCATCATCGGTAGCTCGTCGCGTTACCGGAAAATAAAAAAAGAAAATGCCGTCGGGTCAAATTGACCCGACGCCAGTAGTTAAGGGTTAATACAGGATTGTGATTGCTGTGTGTAACGGGGATAGAGTGTTTCATTATCTTAATGATTATTACCGTTAGGAACCGAAGTTATTAATTTTTGATGTATGTAAGCAATGTAAAACAAATATCAATTGAGATATTTCCAAAAGTACATACGTCTATAATTACTGAAAACGCAGAGAGAATACTGGGTGTAATCATATGTAATTATTTCATTTATAAGTTTCTTCGCTTCACTTTCATTCGATTTGAACTTCCTCTACGTGATTTAATAGCTAACTCTAAACATGCATGAGTTTTAGAACGTAAAAGTTATTTAAGTGTAAACAGAGAACCACGTAATATGGTGATTGTTTTATATATTACATCCATTCTGTTTATAAACATAACTGGAAATAAATAAATGACAAAATTGCCAAACATGAAACTAAAACTCCCAGAAAAGAAAGGTTCATAAACACGTCATCTTTAAAAGCATCAACCACCAGAATAACAAGCCAATAAAAGTACTTATCGTAGATCACTCTAAACAGATTACGGGCGAACGTAAAAATGTTACAACTCCCCGCTAACGCAAATGCCTTTAAAAGGAGGGGGAGAAGTTGAAACGTGCCGTGGAAAAACAACTTCAAGTATCCCTCCTCAGCTGTTCTCAAGCCCAGAGTTGTGGAAACCTGACCTTCCCCTATCGCCCGGCGCTCCTGGAGACGCCTCCGAGCGCGTGGCCACATACGGAACTCAGCGAGGGGACTCGCAGGCACAATGCAAACATCATCTATATTCCCGTTCCCCCAATAATTCCGCCTCGTCTGCTCGGCGCGGCGCCCCGCGCTCCCACAGCGCTAGAGGAGTGGATGGGGCAGAGGGCGAATGGCAGCAGAAGACGTTGAGGGTGGGAGATGGTGGCAGGGGAAGGGAATGGCAGGCGATGGCGGAGGGTGGCTGTGGGTGGGAAAGGGTAGCATAGCTTCAAAGCAGCTATGGCAGAAGTCGACAGGAGGACGCTGAGAGGCGGTGAAGGCGGTGGTGGGCGGCGAAAGGCGGCAGAGGTTGATGGTGGGCGGCTGTGAGCGACAAATGATTTCGATGGACAGCGGTGGACGGCAATGGGCGGCGGTGAGAGGCAGAGAACGGCAGTGGGACGGTGGAGGGCGTCGGAGGGGGCCAGAGGGCGTCGGAGGGGGGCCGAGGGCGTCGAAGGGGGGCGGAGGACGTCGGAGGGGAGGAGGGTGGCGGAGGGCGTCGGAGGGGGCGAAGGAATCGGAGGGGGCGCAGGGCGTCGGAGGGGGGCGTAGGGCGTCGGAGGGGGCGAAGGGCGTCGAAGGGTGCGCAGGGCGTCGGAGGGGGGCGGAGGGCGTCGGAGAGGGGCGGAGGGTGTCGGAGGAGGGCGGAGGGCGTCGGAGGGGGTGGCGGAGTGAGGCGGTGAAACAGCAGAGGGCGATGGATGGCGACGGTGGGAGGGCAGAGGGCGGCAGTGAGCGGCGGTGGACGGCAGAAGACAGATGAAGGTCGCGGAAGGTGGCGGAAGGCGGTGGCGGGCGGTGGAGGCCGGTGGTGGGCGGCGATGGACGGCAGAGGGAAGCTGTGGATGGCGGCGGGCGGCAGTGGTCGGCGGTTGGCGTCTATGGGCGGCGGAGGGTGTTGGAGAATGCCGATAGGCGGCAGAGAGCGACGAAAGACGTCGGGGGCGGCTGTGGGCGGCTGTAGGTTGCTATGGGTGGCGGTAGGCAATGGTAGGCGGCTGTGAGCGGCGATAGGTGGCTGCGGACGGCGGTGGGCGGAGAGGGACGGAGGTAGGCCGCTGTAGGCGGCAGAAGGCGGCGTTGGGTGGCAGTAGGACAGCGGAGGGTCGGCGGTGCGCGGCGGTGGCGGGGGGGGGGCGGCGATGGGTGGCGGTGAGTGGCGGTGGGCGACGGTGGCGGCCGGTGGGAGTCAGTGGCGGTGGGTGGCGGTGGGCGTGGGAGTTAGTGACGGCGGTGGCCGGCGGTGGGCGGCGGTGGGCGGCGGTGGGCGGCGGTGGCGGCGTGGTGGTGGTGGCGGCGGTGGGCGGCGGTGGGCGGCGGTGATCACGGGGCAAGCGGTTGGCAGGGCGGCGGTGGGCGCGGTGGGCGGCGGTGGGCGGCGGTGGGCGGCGGTGGCGGCGGTGGCCGCGGTGGGCGGCGGTGCGGTAAGTGCGGGGTTGGCGGCGCGGTGGGCGGCGGTGGTGGTGACGAGGTCGGTGGCGGCGGTGGCGACGGTGGGCGGTGACGGGGGCGGCGGCAGGACGGCGGTGCGCTCTGGGCGGCGGTGGGCAGCTGGGGGCAGTGGTGGGCGACAGTAGACAGCTCTGGGCGGCAGAAAGCGGCGGTGAGAGGCGGTGGGCGGCGGTGGGCGGCGGTGGGCGACGGTGGGCGACGGTGGGCGACGCTAGGCAGCTGTGGGCGGCAGAAGGCGGTGGGGGCGTGGTGGGGCGGCGGTGGGCGGCGGCGAGCGGTGTGGCGATGGCGGCGACGGTAGGCAGCCTTGGGTGGCAGATGGCGGTGGTGGGAGGTGGTGGGCGGCGGTGGGCGGCTGTAGGCAGCGGTGGGCAGCGGTGGGACGACGGAGGACGGTCGAAGGCGGAGAAGGCCGACGTCTCGGTCCGATTCCCACCGCGTCCACGGCGGCGCCGGGTTGCGCTTCCGGTGGCAGCGTTGCCAGGCAACGGAGGGCCCCGGGCGTCCGCGTGATGAATGGAGTCAGGCGGAGAAGTCGCTCTCCATCGCTAGCGCCGTTGCCTCTTGCACTGTCTGGGAGGGGGCGCCCTTAACATAGTTTTTAATATCTAGCACTCCTCCAAACCTCAGTCACGTTATGAAGAATTTTATGGACAAATCGGGTTTTCGGGAGGTGAAGATTCTCTCTTTTTTTCTGTATGAAGAATTTTATGGACAAATCGGGTTTTCGGGAGGTGAAGATTCTCTCTTTTTTTCTGTTTCTCATTACATTTGAGTATTTACATACATGCATACATACATTTATTTGAACTGCAATTGGGTATGACCCGATGGCAGTTAAATAACAATAATTACAATAATAATAACAATAATGTAAAAAGAGTACAGTGCAAACCGAACATACAATAATCATACTATCACTAATAGTAAAGTATTATAACAAATATTTCAACTGTCAGTACATCCACAATTATATATCGGTGATGCTAAAATTTAATACAAGCTACAGGCTCATAAGTTTCTTTAATTCATTGATCGCGTTCACTACAATTTCACTGCACTGCACTCGTACTACCTACACTACTTCACACTACACTACATCAAATTGCTGGCTTTGAACTACACTCACGCAATCACGGCACTTCACCCTAATTTACCATTTAACGTTCATTACTCATATTGTCTCTAACTTATTTCTAAAGCTTTCTTGACACTAAGAGGAAAAGCTGGAAATTACTGTGGTAAACTGTTCCACCTTTAATTGTTCTGTTACAAAATGGAAATTTCCTGCAAGATCTGAATTTTGTTTCCTTGTTAAAACTTTGTGAGTGGATCGCTTCAGTCGAAACAATTCTGCTTTTCTAGTCAACCTGAATTCTCCTACCAAGCATGCTTGGACTTACTGCATTGATTTAGGTATAGGAGTAAAGAGCGCAAAGCCTCGCCCTTGTTCTTCTCGTTCTGAATTTGATTATTCAAATAAACAAAAAGAACAAATTTCGTTTCACTTTATGGGATTCCTTGTGCTTAATTTTATTCGTGGTTGAATCAATGTATCGATATCCGCAAGTAAAGATAAAACGTACACAGTCATAGGACTAATTTTACTATTTCACTGCAATGGGCTAACGGTCTCACGTGCCGTCACTCTTAACGACCCATATTTAAGCTGCACTGCTGCGTCTGATTTCTTTATACACTGTTACCGGGAGCGGTAGCTCAGTGCATCAACTTATGTCCCTGTAGCACCTCTGACCAGGAGGTTCTAGGTTACACTCCCCACAGCGGCAGGATTTTCGACACTAGCTTTTCAGCTACGTCGAATTCAGTCGCCGTTCGGAGGAGAATTCTAGCGGCCGGCTGCTCAGATCGGTGGCTCGTGGTTTCTCCGATCACCAGGCGAATGCCGGTTGTGCACTTAACAAACGGGCCACGGACCGCGATCTGTCCTTCCTCTTCCTTGTCCTATCCTCTCCCACACACACACTTACACTAACATGCACTACACTACCACACATTCCGGGAGACCGGTCGGGAGCTTAGAGCTTGTCCCGGCTAGGGCGGTGCCCCGCTGGTGGGAGAGTCCTGGTTAGGGGGAACCCCACTAGCCGACGGTAGGTCGGCGCCGGATTTCGCCATCCAGTGGGGGAAAATCACCGCCATCTACACTAACGGGACTAATGACCAAAGCAGTTGACGCGCCAGGAAACACGAAAAAATCAATAAATCAATCAATTTATACACTGTTAGGTTGCATATAATACATTTATGAAGACATCGACCGGATTTGAATGTTAATGAAGTTTAAAGAACCTTACATGGCAATTGGAAGCCCATGAGCTATTTCTTTCCTCTTAATTTCGGCGCGTGCAACAGTGCCCAAGTCATTCCGTCCGACCGGGTCCGCCTCTTTGATAGAGGCACACTCTTCAATGCATTCGTAAAAGCTACCCTATATTTTTGTTCAGATATCTTCTCCATCTCAAATCTCTATTAAGAAGTGAAGTACACCTACAAACCTTAAAAAATTGATAATTCAAAACATCTTTTCTATCTTCTCGTTCACATTTGCTTTCTTACGGCTCGTTTTTAATCACACGTTTAATGCCACGTTATTTTAAGTAATCACACTTTTACAAAGGTTTCATTTTTCTTTTTTTGAATTTATGCAAACTATCGCAATCAGAAATGTTTGAGATATACATCAATTCCACTCCACTTCTGTAAAATATTTTTTTCTAAACGCAAATACTGTAAAATATCCCAGGTGAAACTTAATTCAAATGTCTCAGATTTCACTTATCACAAATAAAAACTCTTGATTGAAAATCCAGTTATAATAGCCATTTTCACAGCGTTATACCACACATATATCCACATACTCAGATTGTATTTTCTGGAAGAAAGGAATTATCTTCATTTTCACATACCACAAGAATTTCCCTCTTCATTCTGCACTCGCAAATTTAGCCTCCAATAGTTTTCGTCTCCTCATACGCAGGAGATTTCTTTCCTATCACTAGTTTTAACTGTTCAGTCTCCAACTAATAATCCCCATGTGATCAATGCGTAATCTTTTTCACCTTAATCACTTTGCCTCATTGCACTGCATAGTATGTCTCATCATTGTCTGACTTTTTGTTTTCCTCGTCTCCACGAAGAATAGACGAAAATACTTAAATCGGTCTTAAACTTCTAAAAGATGATGTGTGTGTGTGAGTGTGTGTGTGTCTCGTATAAAACAAGTTAGAATCTTTTGAATTCTTAACTTGATACACAGATAAGGTATAAGGTGTGTTAATGCCATTTTCACGGTGTCATAGATTGATGAAGATGATAAGAATATTACGTAATTTTGTTCCAAAATAGCGCAAAATTCTTAACAAATTGTGACTTCAGCCTACAGCATGAAAGCTGTCACAAAGCCATTATTCAGAATCCCCATTCCCAGTCTCTATTACACACAAACTCGGATCGTTTGGATTTCAATTGGTAACAGTGGGACGGAAAACAAATTCGATTTTAAGTGAAAAGTGCAAAATTTACCCAAAAATGCCTCACATTCCCTAATACATTACGGGAAACAGTGAGAGTGACCGTCAGGTACGTTTATAACAAACTTACTAGTAAATTGTTACATTTCTCCCAAAATATTACAAAACCCAAATGCTGCAATTCCCAAGTAGAGACAACTTTTCGGTATGCTGCAGATGTCCTTTTTTTCTCCCGATTCTAATTAAGAGCTTCCCTGCAATGCCCGTTTCCTCTAGCGAGAATTGTCTCAACTGTGCACCTCCACTTCCAAAGACTTTTTCAGTTACCTGCTTCTTTTCCCTTCAGCTCAAAGTCCCTGACTGTTCCGTTCTTGCTCCCAAGCAACGCCTACGTCACCAGATGAAACACCTCCCATGGTGACCCCGCTGGAGCAGCCGGAGCAACATCACCGTTGCCGTCACTATCATCCCACCACCGTCACCGCCATTGCCAATACCATAGTTGCTGCGGCCACTACCTGTCCTCCCGACTGCCCTCTCTTTGTCCGTTCTGCTCAAAGTCTCTGACTGTCCCGTTCTTGTTCCCAAGCATCTCCTACGTCACCAGATGAAACCTCTCCCAGAGTCATCCCATTGGAGCTGCCGGAGCATCGTCGCCGTTGCCGTCACCATAATTCCACCACCGTCACCGCCATTGCCAACACCATAGCTGCTACTGCCACTACCTGTCCTCCCGCCTGATCTCTCTTTTTCCCTTCAACTCAAAGTCCCTGACTGTCTCGTTCTTGCTTCCAAGCATCTCCTACGTCACCAGATGAATCCTCTCCCAGAGTGATACCGCTGGAGCAGCCAGAGCAGCCGGAGCATCGTCGCCGTTGCCGACACCATCATCCGACCATCGTCACTGCCATCGCCAACACCTGACCTGCTGCTGCCACTACCTGTCCTCCCACCTGTCTCTCTTTTTCCCACCGCGGTGCCTAAATTAAGAGCAGCTAAATGACCCCTAAAATATGACTGGAAATAAAGAAGCTCCGCGCAGGAGACGTAATATGTGGCGGCGGGCAGCGTACCGTGTCGCCGGCGTTCTGTCGAGACTTGCGCGGGAAGTTAGCTGCAGAAATCACGAGAGTTGTGCCAGGGCGTGGCGTTTTAAAAGGTTAAATGATACCTCCCACCGCCCTCCGGCGCCCTCGGTTCTTTACGTTGCGTCATTCCGCCTTTGGGGACTTCTCTTTTTAAATGTTTATCACGAGCGGGGAAAGTGTCTCTAATTTCACTCATAACGCCAAGAAAGAAGAAAAAGGTAATTACCCACGAAATGTAGCATTTGCAAAGTCGGCCCTTATATCTCTTGAAGGAGACCTCTCCCCCAGCGAAGAGCTCGAGAAAGAGAAATTCTCTTCGGGAAGCTCGAACTTCCATTCTTCGCAGATGTATAGGCTGCCGTTAGGGAGCAGGTACCCGTTTTTCGCCACTCCTCTCTCAATCTGTTACCGCTGCGTTTGACAGCTCGGGCCTTTTGTAAGTGTGACCGCGTGAAGTTCACACAGTTGGATGCCGAAGTGATTCTCCTTCGGTCTCCCTCGCTCTCCTACAGCGCTGCGAATGCTAAAATAAACTCCCCCGTCTTCCACTTCTCCGTCTCCACTTCTATCAGTCGCGCTGAAATATCGAATTCGCAGAATTACATTTCGCAGCTGCCGTCGGCATTTTTTACTTTTTTTTTCTCTTGCGGTGCGTATTCAAACACGTAGCGGTGAGGTAAAGGCCAAACTGCGGTCCGATTTAAAGTGAATTGCCAAAAGACAGGGGTAATTACGATGCCCTAGTTACAGAGATTGCTATTTCAATAGATAATGAGAGCATCCGCGCTGAAATCCTCTATTACGCGTCATGTGCACGCTATTCACATTAACAGGTCTAGCCCGAAGTCGTTATTGGCGTTATTAAATATTTTCATTCCCTTTTTAATAATATACATCTAGAAAGGGTTGTACTGAATGTTTAAAGTTTTTAAAGCGTTTGCACTTCCGTGGTTTTATCCACACTCTGTCGTTCAAATTAAGCGTTCTTTTCTGAAAATACATCCGAGTGCCAGTGCGTAGGCAAATATTGGTTTATGCAAAAATTACTGTTTATTAAAAAAATACTGCGTAATATTTGGTAAGTATAATTTAAAGGAAAATTCCTGGAAAATAACGATGAAATCCTTTTATTTTGACTTTTTTGGTAGTTTGCAACTTGTACCAGTGGCGGCTACTACTACCAAAAAGGGAGGGTTTCAACTGCATCAAATCGTGGGAGTTCAATAAAAATATTGAATCACACATTGGGCAAACATCACGTGGGCATACCTTCAGTGCAAATGATTCCCATATTTGTTGTACTGGACACTTGAGTTTATGCATTGAGACAATTGCAGATTGTGGAATTGATACAAAATAAAAACAAGCTAGGTTTCCAAAATGCGGGGATCACACTTTTGCACATTTGTCAGAAATGTACGCTATCGCAATATAAAAGATGTAGCATATCATAAATTTACCTCTTAAAGCGATATCCAATAATTATTTTTGAATATGTGACGGAAGTTCTCGTGACATAAGATGATTTGTCGGCCCCTGTTTACAAACAGTAGCAGCAGTAGCAGAAAACGGTAACCATAACAACGGTTAGTGTCGATCAACAACAATAAAATTTATCATAAGTAATATCATGAGAAGTGCTGTGATAGCACTTCGAGTGATATTTAGGGTGACTAGTTCACGAAATAAGACATTACAAAAATCGAATGGATAATTCATAACGAAAAAACAAGTTTTGGGGTCCCCTGATACCGAAAAAGTGTTTTTTTCGAAACGTCCGTCCGTCCGCCGTCCGTCTGTGAACATTACTAGCGCCTAAACCATACGTACGATCCCTTCCAAATTGAAGTTACCAAATTGTTCAAAAATGCATTTGGGGCGACGAAAGATGGCAGCTAGCAAGATGGGACAAGACCTTAAAGACAGTCCACACCAAGAAAATTAGAAAACATTAATACGAGATAGTCTGTGTCACTCTGAGCACCACTAGCTCGTTACCAAGGGCGACAATAATTTTTCTGCCGAAAATCCGCTTGTTTTTTCGCGCAGCATTATATAACTTTCTCTATACACTTTCTGTGTACACGGACTAATATAATTAGTATAGAGAAAGTTATGATTGATTGATTGATTTTTTCGTGTTACCGGGCGCGTCAACTGCTCTGGTCATTAGTCCCGTTAGTATAGTGCATTTTTTCTCGGGAGATGGCGGTTATCTTTCCCAGCTTACTGGCGAGATCCGGCGCCGACCTACCGTCCGCTAGCGGAGTTTCCCCCTAACCAGGACTCTCTCACCAGCGGGGCACCTCACCAGCCGGGATAAGCTCTAAGCTCCCGACCGGTCTCCCGGAATGTGTGGTAGTGTAGTGCATTGTAGTGTAAGTGTGTGTGCGTAAGGGGAGAGGATAGGACAAGGAAGAGGAAGGAAAGATCGCGCGCGATCCATGGCCCGTTCGGTAGGGCATCACTGGCTCCGGCATCTTCGCCTGCGCTGGATCGGAGAAACCACGGAAACTAGCGATCAGATCTGCCGGTCAAAGCAGAATTTTCCAGACAGTGATCAACGACCACGAAAAGCTAGTGTCGAAAATCCTGCCGCCGTCAGAACTCGAACCTAGGTGCCTAGGAACCTCCCGGTCAGAGGCGCTGCAGTGACATCTGTTGATGCACTGAGCTACATTATCGATGTTACAATACATTTTACAAGTACAGGTTTGGCGTGTCTCATGTCAGATGCATACAAAGACATGTAATATTATATACAAATGTAAAATATATTTAAGTTGTAAGTAATTAGTAGAAACCAAGTATAATTTAAGTGCAGCTTTTAAAAAGATAAATGAAAAATGTGTCAGACACAGAAATGTGGCAAATTTTGTTTGACAAATTATAATTCATAGACGGTTAAAAAAATGAGTTAATTGGTATTTGTCGCATTGCAGCCACATGGCAGCCTGGTATTCACCTCCTGCAGTGACTGTAATCTTTTAATACAGAAACACACCACCTCATTCGCCGCTCGGCCCTGGAGGAAAACCCGCTAGTCGGGGAAAACCCATCATATAACACCCCTGTATTTTGTTTCGGCAACGATCCTGCATTGTGTCTCCTCCCATGCGTTCCAAGAATCCAAGTTAGTATCTCAATAGAATTTTGCACATATTGACATTGCTGCGTACTTTAGGCGTGTAATTTGTCTTTATGAAGTTCCTGTAAATTACGTGAAAGAGATTATTAAATTCTGAGAAAGTTGCACAAGTCATTCACAGTCAGACGCGTTAAGTGTTTGCAAATACGTTAAAATGCCTGCGTCAAAGAGAGAATCAGAAAACGTTTAAAACGTCAAAGCAGTACTTCAGCAGTTCTATCAGCTCTTAGGGGTGTTTCGGAATGAACCATTCGCAGAGCAAATAAATACTGTTGTATCAGGAGAATCGTGTTCAGTTTCAATTTCCAATAAAGAGAGGAAGAGCGTGAAATCTTTCCTGGAGTGTTTCAATTAATTATTGATTCGCGGAAAAGCGAACGATTTCTACATCACTGACAAATGACGATCAACTCTAAAAGGTTTTAATGAAAATAATAAATTATCGGTTCGATAGACTGTTTTTGTGTGTCGGCAAATTAGCGATAAGGAATCGAGCTCCCTACCATTTTCAGCTTCCCTTCTACTCCCAATTTCAGGCTGGCACGCTAAACGAAAAACTATAGCACAAACTATTTTCAGTATATTAATCCTTCAGTGCACTTAGTGGGGCTCAGAGCCCGGCTATGTTTCCTAATGCTGTAAATATGTTTCCTTAAACTTTACAGGCGTGTCCTTTTATAACACTCTCTGTTATTATGTTTCTTATTTTATGCCAAAGAATGATCCAGTAAGCCATGGAATTTTTCCATATTTTTCAACTTTTCTGCAGGTTGTCGTGCTTTCCGCTAAGTGGGCCTCCACGACCCGGTAGTCTGTTTTCTCTTAACGGATCTCTCAACGCATAAGTAACACATTTATTTTGAAATGTATTCCCTATCATTCCAGACTTCTGTTATTTACTTCTGCCAAGAGACAATTGTGACTACAGAATTATGAATAAAGAGTTTTCAGCATGGAGTTTCTAGGAGCATTTACAGTAAATGGCAAAATATACTAAGGAAAAGGGAAAGATTCTGGTAAAAGACATTGCTTTTGGAAAAGACATTTTGAAAAGAAAGATTTGTAAAGATATCTTGGTGAAAGATATTGCATCAAAAAGTAAAGGAGTTGGTACAGTTATTATTCACTGGTGGTTATAACTTTACAACTGATACTTTTTATGAGTTTCCAGTGATAAGATTTTTACATCCATATTCCTAAGTGAATTTCTAATGGATAAGAAACTAACACGAGCTAACACGCAGGAAATACCATCTGATCTGTGATATCATGCTGTAGATAATTATGTTCTAAAATGTTTGGACACCATGGAAATCTTTGCTTGTAATTGCCAAGCTGTAAAGAAAAATTTATCTTCTGGTACAACACATCGGGACCAACACCAAATAACGCCAAAAGGAAACTATACCTATTCTTGCGCATGACAGAACAATAACAGGAGCTGACCACTGAAATCAAATGGTCGACAAACACACATCTTGAAGCACATACTCGTAAGTGACCAATGGAGCGGTTTTATGACAAGATTACCACTGCTTCTTTGAGATAGTGTACACAATCTTCTACAAACATGGTTCAAGACCAATGTCAGTAGAAAGGGGGTGTATATACAAGAAAACAGAAGAATTTTCCCTGTACTAATATGAAAGATGAGCTAGAAACCTAACATCCTCGAAAGAATCAAGACCTGATATATTTCACAACGCAGAAGTACTTTGAGAACTATAAATGCTCTTTCAAGTCTTTGGGATTCACAGGACCAAACGTTTCAAGAATTATTGATTATTACCTAAAGCCTGTTTACACGGTCATTTTTTCAATACTTTTCTGTACAGAAATTGATGAAAAGGACGTTTGGTTCCATAAGGTACTGAAACTGGATGAACGTGATTCCAACGTTTTGCCACGGTCATTCCTGGTCTGTACGTAATCGTGATGGTTATTTCTTCCAAACTCCGCAAAGCACTGGTGCGTAATACAGTTGAACATCGCATTTACAGAAACAAATTAAATTAGCGGGAAGAATGATCAGATATTCCAATTCACAGAGTAAGAGTAGAGATGTGAGGTATTGTGATTTTATTTGCGGAGGACTGCCAACGTGCAAGACTCAATATCACAAACAATATGCACTCATCGCTACGCCGCACTATATATAGAGCATATATATATATATGATATGGTATGTTATATATATATATATTTATAGTGACGCACCGGGTAGGCCGGCTTGTTCGTGTAAATTTATTTGTAAGGACAGGTGTTCTTTCTCGTGAATGGGCTCGGGGTTATTAATCAAACACCACTGTCCCGTGAACAAAATAAACTGAACTATTTAATAATCTTACAAATCACTGATATAGAGATTGAGCGATGTATTTTTTCATATAACCTGAATCACTGTTAGTCTCTCTCGATCTGATATCGATCGAAGAAATATTTGCACGTTTACTTCTTCCCCGCTACGAGCGTCGGCGGTTTCGGGACCCTCGGGCCTCGCGCTCCTTCGTTGCCCGCCGGGTCGTTTCCACCTGGGACCAGCCGGGGTGAGGCGCTGCGCTTCCGAAGCACGTTCTCCTTTCCACCTGATCCACCTGACGTCTCTTGATCTGTAGCATTCCAGCCAGCAGCTATCACTTCGCAACAGCGTCCGATCGACTATTGAGTTATCACGCACAAATGGTCCGTCAATTAATTTCGCACTCTGCTCGTCGGCGATAGTAGTTTGCTTTTCGATCGCGGCAGCCCCAGATACGTCCTTCTCCTCGCCGGCGTCCAGCCAGACATCACTGGGCGGCCTTGTTCCCACGGGCGCCTCAGCCAACGACGACACCGCCGCCCGCCAAAAATCGTTTTCGTGGCTGGCACGCCTCGGCAACCGTTCTGCCGCGTGCTTGTTTGAGGTATCGCCGTTTTTGACAGAAACGCGGTGCGTTTTCCATTACCCTCCTCTTTTTGTGGATTTTTCTCCGGAAAATTCAACACTTTAATGGTTCGCTCCTGTCCATTGCCTTCTTGTTGGGTAAGGTCTTAAAATTGCAAAAATTATAATGTCCCACCACTTCTCTGTTATCGTTGACCAGTTAGCCAATGCTTGGGTTTGTTACTCGTTCAATGATGTACGGCCCTCATATACTTGGAAAAATTTTGCATAACCTTAGTTTAGGGTTAAATTTTTGGGGACACGCAATAATATTGTCTGCTCCTCGTGAAATTCATATGTTTTCTTCTTTTGACTTTGTTTCCTTCTGTGCTGGGCTTCCAGTACTATCTGGTCAGCCTGTTGTTTCACCTTTCTTCTATCCCCTCCGATAACACGCCCGTACATATTTCTAATTCCCTCCATTCCCATGTCCATCTCGACTCTCTGGCTTTCCCTAGTTCTACCACTCCGTGGTCAAGACCAATAATCGCGCGTCGTTCGGATAAAAATCTGTCCCTATAATCATCGGATAATCATTTATCATTTGAGGCATCATCACTTGATTCGCACCTGGTATTATACCATTATTGTTTCAGATGGCGTTGACGAAAGGCCACTACCATGTATGCTTCATCATAGCGTACATTATTCGCTCGCAACGAAATTAGTTGCAAAACTTACTGCAGAATCCCGCTGAGACATCCAGTATCAACCAAGTTTCCAGTTACCACCTCCCTTCGCATTCTACTTTGATCGTGGACATTTTTCTCATGCGAAACTTCCGAACTTTTTTTCTCTGCCACGGCTGTGATTCATAGGACACCGACTGAATCGTACGGATAGGACCACTTTCAGCCTCTTCTTCCTGCGTCCGTCAGCGGGTCGCCTGTCATCACGGACTCTATCCGTTTAAAGATGTTCCCCGTCCTCCACTTCTGACCACAGGCCGTGTTGATTGATTGGGCGCACTCTCGGTTCGTTCCTCTCTTTCTTCTCGACGGTTTGGGTCTTGTCTACTCCACTCCGGTCTTTGGTTACTTCTCGGTTCCGATTGCCACCGGCTTCCTGTCTCGTGTCGCGTCCACTGGTTGCCCGCCCCACCACCATTCCCTGTCTATTGACTGGTTCCGTTCCTAACGCGTTCACGCTCCCTTCCCCCTCTTATTCTTCGGGGCATTGGCAAATGTTAAATCATATCCTCCTCAATGCGTTCATAAAGCTCTAAATTGGTATGGTTCGAACTCGCAAATTATTTGGATCGACACGAAACTGACGTCAATAAACACATAATTTCTGATCACTCATTGAGGACGCAGTGTCCTACAATCTCCAACACGTTGCGTCGCATATTCCCGCAGAGTTCCCATCGACTGAGTATAATAACCATTCATTAGATTTAACTTCACATTCATTTGAACTCATCGTTCCAATACCAGCTCTATAGAATCGGTCTTGAAATTCCTTCCAGCGTCCCCGGAAATACATCGTGTCGGCCCACGTCCGGCATTCCTTCTCCAACATCAAATACAAAACTGACCTGCATCTTTCCGATGTGTTGATCACGGCTAGGTGCGTCGTTCCGCTGCCCGCATGAATGCATGGTTTTCTCGACCATCTCCCGAAAAAATCAACAATGATTTTGGAGGCGTAAAAGTGGGTATTCCGCCCGCACTGATCGGCGTCGTCCGGTACTTTGATTGTAGGGCTCACATCGGATTGCAGGGATGATACTTTTCTTCGCATACATTCGCATACTTCCCTTTTATTTCTTCTTAATTAATTGCCGCATCATTTTGGTGTTTTCTTCCTTGCGCACCTCCTGCTTTGTGCGGCAATCTTCCTGCTGTTGATGTAGGTCGGTTTTCAACTCCCCGCCCCAATTTGTCAATCTGGGATTCTATCTTCTGATCCTGCTCACAAAACTTACTGGCGATGGATTGGTTTTGAATCTCGACCTGTTCCGCTATCTTCTTCATTTTCTGCTCGGTTTCCTCTTCTGATTTGCTTCTGTTAAGAGGTCCTATTTGTTTTTAATTTCCTCCATTAACTTTCCGTTCTGTTCTTCTGCTGATTTTTCAATTCGCTTTAATCGCCTCCTTCTGTTCTTCCATCATCTTGATTTGTTTTTCCGATCTTTTTTGTTCCTCGATTACCTTCTTTTTGCTCTTCGCCATTTCAAGTCGGTCGTTGATCATTTTCATTATTAACATCAAATCTGATGTCTTTGTTGTACCCTGACTTAGTTCCTGCTACCTGGTTCATCGGCGTTGATGTGACTTTTTACTTCTCATCAAAATAATCGCCCGACGTGTCATCTAATTTACTTCCAACTCCAGCGTCCTCACCATCCAGGCAATGCGCTTCCAAGCGATTCCTTCATCCGAGTCTTCCACACGCTCTATCTTCTCATTCCGTTCCAACATCGCCTTTGAGCTCCATTTTGCTGCCGCAATCTAATTTTTGTCTTCAGCTGCTTCGTATCGTCTACTCATTCTCTCAACCCTAGCAGTGCTTCCGTGCTTGCAATACCGCTCCTCAGCCTGTCTGCGCTCGCAATACTACTGCAATTGTTCCCTGATCTAATTAGTCTAATTCCAAGCAATTGTATTGAAACAATGACCTATCAGTGACTTAGTAATAGCTGTGGGAATACACTATTCTGCTTTAAATTTGCATGAAACTACAATTGTATAGTGTCTACTATGACCAACCCAATTTTCACTATACAGTTACTACATATGACATACAAATATCCACTTTCTGCAAATAAATGTTAACATCACCTATGCACATAAATCTACTCTACAAAAATACTCCTCTTCATAAACACATCACATATCAAATAATTACAACAATACTTGAAAAATTCCTGAAACATTGGCACACATAACTTCAATTCAAATTCGCAACAATAATCCACAGTCCACTTTCACACACTTACAGCTTCCTCACACAACACAAAAATATACTGCATGCAAAGGTTTTCAAACATTACCCCCAACATCCCAACAAATCAATATTAATTCTTCACTATTAATTACTTTCCATTCACTGCTAATAAACAATGCCTCCACCTGGGCTTACCTTTTTAGATGATTGTGACAGCTATCTTGCAAGATTCATGCCTATATGCTCAAAATACTATATATACAATTTACACCAAAATGACATTAACTTCTCTTTATTCATTACACTTTCTCACAAATTTACTAATTTCCTTTGTTTCATCTAATATTGAGAAACAATTCACTTAACTATGGTATGTTATCATGTACACAAATAATTATTCTAACAAACACAACATTTATACACACTGCTTTCCCCTTACACATACATAATAGGTACTCTGCATACTGCTTGGATTGACTGACCACATATTTAACTAAATAACATTTATGACCACAATTACCATTGCCTATTAATATTTCCTATAATTGCTTTATATTTCCCCTCAACAGTATTTTACCTTTTACATCAATGACAATAATAAATTTCTACTACTTTTCCTAGTAACAACTGCACATGCACACTGTTTATTTCAATATTTCCTGTTCAAACTGTTATGTTTCTAAAATTATTACACAAGTTTATGTTAATTCAAGAGTCATTAGTTTTATTCCCTTGTTAAATTAATCCCCCTGGAGCCACATTTCTAAATACACGAGTCCCTGTTCAAGGCGCCACCCGTGACGTACCGGCAGTCATTTGTTCTCGCAACTTATTTGTAAGGGACAGGTGTTCTTCTCGCATCGCTCCGCTATTAATCAAACACCACTGTTCCGTGAACAAAATAAACTCGAACTATTTATTAATTTATACAAATCACCACGATACAACATCTATGGTGGTCTCTACCCTTTTCATATAACCCAGAATCACTGTTAGTCTCTGATCTGATATCGATCGAAGAAATATTTACCGTTTACTTTTCCCCGCTACGAGCGTTTGCGGCTTCGGGGACCCTTTCGGGTTGCTCCCGCGCTCCTTCGTTGCCTGCCGTGGGTCGCTCACCTGGGACCAGCCGCGGAGGCGCTGCGCTTCCGAAGTACGCCCTCTTCCACCTCCGATCCACTTGACGGGTTCCTTGATCTTGTGTTATCTCAAATAGCAGCTATCACTTCTTGGCAATATGTCTGATCGACTATTGATTGTTATCACGCACAAAATGGTCCGTCACCATCTCTGCACTCGCCTCCGTTCGCGATAGCAGTTTGCTTTCGATCGCGGAGCAGCCCCCAGATACGTCCTTTCCTCGCCGGCGTCCAGCCAGACACCGCTCGCGTCTTGTTCCCACGGTCGGCCAACCGACGACACCCGCCGCCCGTAAACTGCTTTTTTCTCGTGAGCCGGCGAGCGCCCTCTGGCAACCGTTCTGCCGCGTGCTTGTTTGAGGTCGCTGTTTTTGGATGGAAACGCGGTGCGTTTCAATATATATATATACGGAGAACCTACTGCCGGAGAACTCACGCACCGAAGAAAGTTCGTAAAGTGGACACTAGGGGCTCTGTAGTGAAACTGGATGAAATCTGTACGGAAAAATGAAGCATGGCTAATTTTTTTCGGTACAAATTGCATCCAGTCTGCTCAGTATCGACGGAAAATGAGATGAAAAAATGACCGTAAACAGGCTTAAGAAAATAAAGAGTAACATGAATATTTACAAATGTTAATCCGTCTGTCATATGGCTTATAACTCCAAGCCTGCTGCTTTGCATTCAAATTTCCTATTGCTATACTACGGGGGCTAGTTGAGTTGAATTTAGCGGAATATTAAATGCATCATGGTAAAATTGTTATAAATTCTTTCTTTAGGTCATTACTTTCTTTCTAGGTGCAAATTTATGCCTCTATGAAAAGTCAAAAATAAAATCACAGTGCGTCGAGCGAATATAAACTTTGCCATAACAATAAAAACAGCATTCTGTATTATAGTTCTGGCTATAATGTGTAAATTCCTTATTATACGTTAAAACGTTCAAAGTACAGGTGGTTTATTTAATAAATAAAATCCTTTTCGCACTCATTACTTCTTCATCCCTACCCGAAATTAGAGTTTTATTCAGACCGAGGCCTGAGGTCCACTAAGGGAAAAGTCGCAAAATCCGAGCTTCATGCATAGAAGAGCAATACATTGTAATTTGAGATGTTATTTAAAAAAGTGAAATGTCCATTTAAAAAAATGAGTTCTTCTGCTGTTTTTTACCTAATTTATATCCAGAAAAACTGAGAAGTTTGACAATACATTAAGTGAAACTATATTCATGAGTTTAAAATGGTAAGCAAAAATGTAAAAATTATTGTTATATATATTTTATGGCAAAAGAGTGACGGAAGTCATTGCTCTTGAAACAGTTTGCTTCCTTGGCTCTCTGGGTTTGCGAATCATTGTGATATTCTGTAACCTCTACTAGATATAAATATCTATCTCCGATGGAGAATAATATTTCTCTCCTCCGCACCACTTGTGACTTAACTTGCGCAAAGACCCCATATCGTGCGCATCTCATCCCCTGAACTTCACTTTGGGGTCCGTAACTAGTTTCCTGTAAGCTGCTTATCCGGTCATCACATTAGATTGGCGGCGAAGCAGCCAGGGGCGTGCTGTGTTCATAATTCGCGTCGCTGCGCCTCATCCACGTCCTCGCCCCGTATCTCCCTCATTCCCGCCTCATCACGCTCTACTCCGCTCCTCCTCACCTCTGCCTCACCCCGCCATTTCCCCACACACCCTTCAGTCGCTGTCTGGACGAGAATTCTAGCGGCCGGCTGCTCTGACGAGGTTTTCAGAGCCCCGATCAGGCGAATGCGGAGCGCCTCAGCCAAACAAGTTACGGATCGCGCGCGATCTTCCTTCCCATTCCGTCCTATCCTCCTTACACACACCACCAACATGCACTACACTACCACATATCTGAGACCAGTCGGGAGCGAGCTGTCTCGCTGGGGCGGTGCCCGCTGCGGAGAGTCCTGGTTAGGTGGAAACCCCATTAGCCGACAGTAGGTCGGCGCCGGATCTCGCCATCTAGCGGGGGAAGATCACCGCCATCTCCAGCGAAAAACCATGCACTACACTAACTGGAATAATTACCAAAGCAGTTGACGCGCCCGGAAACACGAAAAAATCAAATGAAATCAAATCAAATCAACATGCGAGCAATACTAACGTAATTGGACGCGCGGCGTATAGCGTACGCCATTGCACTTGATTGATGTAAACTAAAATGTAAATAATACTTAAAAATATTGTATTTATTACACTAAAATATTTTATTCCATCATTTTCTCATTACACAGTGTTTTAAACAAAAGTAAATGAATTTTTGCAAAAATAGTTGATACGTTTTCAAGACTCCAACTTACCAGAAAGTCTCTTTCGTATGATCTGTTTATTCGTGTACAAAACTATTTTATCTAAAATGTCTATGGAATTCGTCCCTAAATGTAGGGAGTTCGTCATTCCCGTTATTAGCCACTTTTGTTTATGCTGCGGGAATAATTTTCTTCAAGGTATTTGTGTTCTATAAAATTTGCTTTTCATATGCGTGTTTTTCCACTTTCTTAAATTCCTTGTAATTGTTTCTTACACGATCTATTGTATTTGAAAATTATTTTAGAAAAGTATTATCCGTGGTTTTTAGATATGTCAGCGCTATCGCTATCACTATTGTAGTGTGATGTGCGTATGTCTTCTACAGATTTACTGTCATGATCGGACATTTGTACATTTTCTGGTTAATTATCTGAGGAGTCGTCGTCGATCTGCTCTTCCAAATGTGATTCCATCCCACACTTTGTGCCTAAAAGAGCGCTACTAAAACTACGCGTACTTTCTTTTGTAAATTTTTTTTAAAAATTACTTTCATAACTAGGCGCGCGGCATACGGAGTACGCCTACATGCACAGGAAAAGGAAAAGAGCTCGCATACAACTTACCCAACACAAAGAAAAGTACATAGTGACTCACAATCGGCAGAGCAACAACTGGCGGTAGGGTATTAGGTGTCGGAAGTACCGGCACCTAATACCCTACAATTAATAGATACATTTAAATTTTAATTACAAATAGCAGATGTATCTATTACTTGTATTTTAATTTGCCATCATATGTTGTATTTTATTATATATTTCTGTACATTGTAGACTGATGATGACGACAAAGTCGTCGAAAGCCGGCTATCTGAATAAGAATAGTACGTTAACGAAGATGACCTCTTTTGTTTACTCGAATAAGAACGTCAACAACACCTAATCAGAATTCCCGCAATTACTGGAAGTTTGCCGGAAACACGCAACAATGTATCTGTTTACAGCCCACAGCAAGGACACCATCGCGACGATGTAATCGTAGCAAACAGCAGGTGGGGGCGCTGAGGGGCCAAGAGAGACAGAGGGGGCGGGTGGATAGGGCGAGAGGGGGCAAGGTGGGGATGGGTGGTGCAGGATGTCTGGTCCCACAGGGAATTGATTGATTTTTCGTCTCTTCAAGGCACAACTGCTCAATATTAGTCCCATAGTGTGGTGCGTTTTCTCTCGGGAGATGGTGGTGATCTTTCCCCGTGGCGAGATCCGGCGCCGACCTACCGTCGGCTAGTAGGGTTTCCCCCTAACCAGGACTCTCCCACCAACGGGGCACCGCCCCAGTCGGGACAAGCTCTAAGTTCCCGACCGGTCTCCCGGAATATGTGGGAGTGTAGTGCATGTTAGTGTAAATGTGTGTATAAGGGGATAGGATAGGACAAGGAAGAGGAGGACAGATCGCGCGCGGTCCGTGGCCCGTTTCGTAGGGTACTGCTCCGGCATTCGCCTGGTGTTGATCGGAAAAACCACGGTAAAATACCGATATAATAGAGCAGCCGGCCGCTGGAATTTTCCTCCAGACAGTGACTGAATTCGACCTAGCTCAAAAGCTAGTGTCGAATATCCTGTCGTCGTCAGGACTCGAATCTAGGACCTCCCAGTTAGAGGCGCTGCAGTGACATCAGTTGATGCACTGAGCTACCGCTACCAGTCCCCACATGGAATATACGCGGTAATACAGGCAAGGGTGGATCTTGACAGGGTAAGGCAGGAGAACATTATACATCAAATTCATTCTTTTTCCTAATAGAGGATTATGATTAATAAATACCTGGGTAAAGTTGGGTTCCTTTAGCTTGAGATTCACATAAAAACAACAATCAATTGCTTAGGTTAAATAGCACAATTTTTTGTATTTTTTTCGAAGAGGTTTTTGAGTAATAAAACACAATTGGAAGGAATATTGTACAGCCCTGAAGAGGACCGCGACATGTCGGTCGAAACGTCGGCACCCCAGCCTTCGACGCGGCGTCACCCGGACAGCCCAGATCATAACTCTGGCCGCGGAAGCCTACGATATCAAGGAATATTGTAGTTAGCTTCGAAGTTTCTTCAGAAAATCAGCAATGTGGATGATAATCAAATACAATCCCTGGCTGACAATGACAGTTAAATAAAATTTCTTTATTTCATCCAGTCGTCTAGAGGATAGAAAGGCACAAAAGAACAATGCAGTGTAAAGACAAAAGATTCTTTGAGACACAAAATAGGAAAGTAAAAAAGAAATTCTCGTATTACTTGACAACTCGGTACGCAATGTAAAATTACAGCTCAATACTGTAAATTTATTTCTCCAATCTTCACTCGCCACCTCATTAAAGCACTTAACATCGTTTCAATGTTTCACGAGGTCTTCTGGCCCTTCATTCATCATTACAAAATTTCCGACTACCAACTGCTTGCGCAAGTTGTAAAGGACGTTGGTCGAAGTTGTTTGGAGATTGATGAAGTTTCAATTCAATGTGAGAATTCATTATGCATTTCAAACACAGTCAATTCATTCATTTAAAACCAACCAAAATTTTCTAAATTTAATTTCGTTGTCTTCGAAGAATTCTTAAGTCTGCTCCGCACATAAAAGATTAAGAAATCAATCGATATTCCTTCGTTCTCTGTACTTAAAAACGGACAGGTCTTTTCAAAAAGTTTTCACTTTTTCCCTTATGCAAAAATCTTTATTGTTCCTCCCCATTTCCCAAGTTATTTCTATGGAATGTAATAGAATTTGGAGAGAGACGCCAGTACGAGCAGTGTCTGCCATCTAATTGGATTTTAAGTTCCGAACACAGCCTTTTGCAGAAGAGGGAAAGAGAGGAAAAGGGCAGGAGACGAAAGGGGGAAGGGGGCACACAAGACGACGACGGCGAACGAGTGACTGCGGATTCGAGCTTGGCAAGATATCGACCTTATCGATATTGGAAAATGCTTGCGACGGCTTCGATATTGCTCCAGTGCGAAAGACTAACGATGCACAAGATTGGAAGGCCAGACTTCACGTAGCCGCTTCCTCATTACTCGACGAAGCGAAGAAGAAGTGGGAGGTAGTGCGGAGTAAGTGGATGGAGCCCGAGAGTACAGGATGTACAGGAGAGAACAGGGGGAGGGGGCAAGCGAGGCGAGTAAACGAGGCGAAGCACTCGACAGTTCCGGGAACTGTTTGAAACACGGCTTCCTAGGCCGACTAACGCAATAAGGTATCTTTTAAGCCGACGAGCAAGTTGCGAGCGGCGCCGCCACCGCTCCAGGCGCTGCCAGCGCGTCAGGTTTCATATTAAATCTCTTTGACGCCGCGCTGCCGCTTGCCGGAGCGGAGAGGCGCAGCGCGACGCGAAAAAAACGCGAGTTGTCGCGGAGCGGTGTCGCCACACATACTCAAACGCAGATTCAGTTGCTGCAGCCGGAACTTGTAGTGATGATGCTGCCGGTACAATGCGCAAATATGATTTGCTCACGGCTGTAAGCTTACAGACGGAAATCCGCTAGAATCAGTGTAGACGTAATATTTCAAAAATCTGTATACCACGAACTGACGACACGGCAAAAAAATTCCAAGCGTGGATGACAACATGGACTCTGTTACGGTGGGTGACACAGGGCGCCGCTTAGTAAATTGCATCCAATCAGCTAATTGAATATTTCGCGGAGAAATATTAATTTTTCTTCCGTAGTGTTTATAGGATTAAGTTCGTTGACTTTCAGGAAATGGGAACAATTTGATAATTAACTAACGTAAAGTGTATGATAATATAAATGATTTCATGACGGTTGTTGATATTTCTTACTTGTGGAAAATTCTGTTTGCTATGTTCACTTTTGATTGCAGAAATGATTAATGCGGTACTAATTCGGAATAATTTTTACATTGCCTGTAACGAACAACATATAGTTGAGTTCTAGGGTAATTCACATTACCTACAAATAATGTCTCAATTTTTTTAATTGAATTAATTTCTTGCATGTTCGAGAAATTGAATTTTCATTAGGTATTACAATTTATTCGTTTAACAAAACGTTATAATAGGAGACACATGCTGAAGGTAAGGTCATCAATAAAAATAAATATACAATTTCAAGGAAAAAACTTTATTGTAGGAGATACAGTTCACGTTTCACTATTTGTTTAAAACGACCATCACTAACACTGAAGCATTTATCATATAGTGGGATCAACATTTGTATCCCACGATGCAAATCCACTTGGAAGACGAAAAAACCCACTTGGAAGAAGTTGTCCCCTGGGATAAGCATCAGTGTTTGCAAGGTTCAATATTACTGTGCAACACTGCAGAATTTGTGAAGGGCCATTTAGAACAAGGAATGCTCAGGGAAGATGTATGCCTTCTTCACAACTCTCGGCTCCACCCGACTCTGCTCACATCTGACCACCGCTGGGAGGTGTTTCACTTTCCACCCCCCACCCCCCAGCGATTTCAATCTTTCCTTAAACCTCAAGAAATTGAGAGGCAGAATTGCAGGTGGCTGTTAAACAAAAGTACCTACCTCAGATGGCGTACAATTGTTGATCTCACGGTATAACAATATCTCAATTCGGGTTGTGTTTATGCAGACGTATAGTGCAATTGTGCTAATACCTGCAACAATTTTGTTCCTTCAAACATTTGGTTTTTCCTCTGTTGACGACCCAGGAAAATTTACTTTCTAGATGCGCCTCGTATATTGCATAATTGCTGGTGAAACGTAATCTGTGAGCTCCAACTTCTTTGGAGCAAAGACTATTTATTTATTTATTTATTTATATATTTATTGTACGTAAAAAACAGTTAAAAACTGCGTATGACGTGCTATGGGGAAAAGTGAATTGTGTGCACATTTTCAAAATTCTGTGATCCCTACACTAAGTCATATACTACTTAAATTTTGAATTTTTGAATGGGAGAAAAAAACAAAAACTCCCATGTAATAAAATCTATTTTCAAGGATAAATAAGCAATAAATTTTGAATTTTGAAAGGGAGAAAAAAACAAAAACTCCCATGTAATAAAATCTATTTTCAAGGATAAATAAGCAATAAATTTTGAATTTTGAAAGGAGAAAAAAACAACAAAAAACTCCCATGTAATAAAATCTATTTTCAAAGATAAATAAGCAATAAATTTTGGCTCTTATTACTTCCTGCCGCGACAACCTGGAAATGAAAATTTGAATAATTGTATTTCCCACTGAATTCTAGAAGACGTGCACAGAAAATGAAGTTACATTTATGTCCAGAAGCAAAACAAGGGGCCATCTCAGCATTTGCTCAATGGATCAGGGAAACTGGACGAAAAACCTGATCGAGATGGGACTAACGGCCTTATTACTCTCGTGCAATAAAGAAAAGTGTCAAAAATGATGTGGTCAAAACAGACTGATGCACAATCAATCGCTGATACATATTGTATTTCCTCGTTAACAGATACATTCGTTGACAGTTATCATTCGAATAAGAGTTCAGATCTCCATAGACTTTTCAAATCATTAATGAACAGAGAGTAGCACTACTAACGCTTGCCTTTTTTAAACGATAAAAGATATTGTGATCAATTTTTGTAGGAGTCCTTTGAAATGGAAAATAAGACTCGTATTATTAACGTATTTTATCACTTATATTTTACGTGATATAAGAGGTGATCTTCGTATTTTCAAGGAACTACATTCATAATTTGCCCCTATTATGGCATATTTGACATGGCAAGTGAAATGATGTACTTCATACTGTCAAGAATTAGATAAGATTCTTTGACTTCTTTGAGACTCATGCAAATTTTGAACACTTTTCCTCCCTGACTAGCAGGCTTAAGAAAGCAATATTCTGGCTGGAAGTACGCTTGCACCGGATACTGGAGTCAGCGGATCTAGTTCATTTAAAATTCGAATCATTTTTCAAGATGTTTTCAAAACGACAGAATTAAACTACTCATTTTTATTTATAGCAGCGGGAAAAGAACTATGGATAGAATTTGTAGATAAAACATCAGTAAAATTTCTTTTACAGAGAAGCTTAGGAGATAATTACCTGTGCCTCTAGTTATTCTATCTGCAACGTAACTAATATTCTGCATATTACTTGAAAATAACATTCTTCAGAAAAAAAAGCACAATAAATAGAGTAGAGCGTATTACAATTCCGTTGAATTAGTAGAGGAACTATAATCAATTTCAAAAATACAATCATTTTCCCGGTTTTGCAAAAACATTCGTTTTTATTAGTGTGCTGAAAGGTGTCTGCTTGTTCTCTGAATTTTTGTGTTCACCTTTCTTCTCTCGTGCGCATTTCAGGTGCTGGTCTACGTGAGCGAAAGTTCCTTGTAGTCACTATGCAACCTTTCGCGCAATCGCCAAGAAAGTGCTGCCAACTTCAGAAGGAGGCTGGAGCTCCTCCGAAACTCTCCGAAAGCGCGCCGCTCAGATTCAGGCGGGACCGTCCGTGCACTCGACACCGGAGCGGGCGAGAGTGGGACGCAGGGCGAGTAGTGGTAAGGAGCAAAGTATGGTAGCAAGCAATAAAAGGAAAAAAATAACACTCGACAAGTTGCAATGAAGTCTACAGATGATGTTATCTTTGTTGTTGTTGTTGTTGTTGTTATTATTATTATTATATTATTATTATATTATTATTATATTATTATTATTATATTATTATTATATTATTATTATATTATTATTATTATATTATTATTATTATTATTATATTATTATTATTACTATTAATAATAATAATAATATTTGTTTTCTTTTCACTACAAAAGGTGTCGGAGGACAATTTCAAGACACAATTTGTTAGTACGAAGTCATGGAGCTTCGGTGAAGAAATACTTATACTTCTGGTTTTGTGTTAGTACTGTTCTCAAAACTTGTAGTCTTTTACATTTTGATGGATTATTATTATTATTATTATTATTATTATTATTATTATTATTAGCATTATTGTTATTACTACTGTTATGCATTATACATTGCTCTTTCGGTATTCACTGAGGACTCCCAGCTGCCACAACCTTACTATATGTCAATTCAGCGTTTCATCACTTAGAAATTTCGAACAATCCTGTATGTACTTAAGATGATCTATTTTTGCATAATTATGTATATTTTGGCATTTGAATAAGTTCCAGATTTTTATGGATGTTATTTGGTATAACCCCTGTGCACGAAATGAACAAAGGAACAATATAAACTTTTTGGAGACGCCATAATGCCTTGACATCAGCTTCTAGTTCTGTATACTTTGTTTTCTGCATGTGCTGTTTGAAGATTAGCTGTTTGTGGAACAGTTCTGTCAATCAGCAACCATTTAATTTTTTGCCGTTTTATTATTAATATTGTTATTATTATTGTTGTTGTTATTATTGTTATTATTATTATTGTTATTATTACTATTGGTATACCTATATTTCACGACTAAAGATGTCGGTTGAATCTAAAATCTACTCCGGTTTGCAACCAGCTTTCTAAGAGCAGACGTAGGGAGTGTCTGTGTCCCTTCAATACTTTGCAAAATGCGAGCTGTTCCCAATAAGGCAATGTGTTGCCTTTCTCAGTCTTTTGAATGACCTGGGAGTTTAGCAGAGTTCGTATACACATTTTCCAGAAGAAATCCTAGAGCTCCAACAAGTATCGGGTTGACCTGTGCTTTTACGCTCCACATTCGGCTGATCTCGATCTCATTCTTAGCAAACACTTCAAGATCATCCAAGTAAAATAAATGTTATAAGCTCCATGTCACCTTATTACCATATAATAAGCTTACAACTAAAGTCGGAGTGCGACAACTGCCCTGATAGTGGAATCACACTAATGCAAAACAGCAGAAGGGATAACGAATCTCCTTAAAAAATTTGCTTGTTAATCTGAATATTTCTTGTTTCTACTACATTCTTTCCGCTGTGTATTAGTAACCTGGTACTCCACGACTTCACTGATCAGACTGAAATATATTTGTATTTAGTAGTATTTATTGTTACACGCTATTTGTTGTTCCATTCTTTTACTTTCTTCAGGTGCGCGTGTAAACGTTGTGAAGCACAATAGAGATCTTCATCAGCTGCCAGGATAGTTGTGTTATCCGTAATTTTGGCGATAGTAGTGCAGTTGACTAGAAAAGTTCCAAATATTTATTTATAGACAGTCAAATTATATAAAATTTTTATTATTATTTACATAAAATATTATAAACAATGTAACAAACAAATGTAAATGTTTATGAATTTACGCAATGTTTCGGAGGTGAGGTAATTTCCATCATCAGGCTGTGGCTCACATTGATTTTACATTATTTATTATTTTTATGCATTTCTCCCCTGCCGTTACAACCTCCGTAGTCGGAACTCCCGCACCTCCAGCAGCAATAGGTGATTTCTTAGTTACTTGACCTCGGAATGGTGTCAACCATCTTGGTTTTTAGTTCATAGTCAACGTTTCCCCAACGTATGTAAACGTAGGATGTCTCATTGTCATTTTGTCCCGTAATTTTCTTTGTCCGGTTCATATGATTTGATTAAGATACAACTTAGGTGTCGTTTTTCTGCAATTTTTTCTTATTTCTCCTGAATATGGAGAAAGTTTACCATTCTTATTTCATAGGGTGTTGCTGTTCAAGCTACATTTTGTATTTCGTCATTTCAGCGCTCTACTGCATCTTCAATATCCTCGACTATTTTTAAGACCATATTTGCAGATAGTTTGCAGTTTGCCATCAGACTGAATGTTTGCCAATTAATCTCATTACTTTAGTGGCGATATTGCTTTAGTAATGTTTGAATTAATGGCCAAATATTAATATCCGATTTTGACTTCTAATGTGTTTTCGTGTGTATTAATTCGTGTGTATTTTTTCTCTCTGATAAAGGTTATTAATTCTCCGAGGTGTTGGATAAGACATCCCAGAGCATCATTTTCACTTTCCAAGACATTGCAGCGCATTTTAGATATCAATGTGGTCAAGAGGTTCGGCAGAGTTTCAGTTTATTCTGATTGTTTTAATGTGGTTTCAAATTATTGAAGTAAGTTTTGAAATAAATTGAAATCAAATGGTAATTGGCTTAGGCACAGAAGTAAAGTTTGGTAGAAATATTGGCGATAATGTTACTCTACCAACTTTCTCTGTTTCTTTTCCTTCGGCTGTTAATAAGTGAAATCTGTTACTTCATTTCAGAACTGTTTTTTAAGATGGAATCATTGGATTGATACTATTGCCAAGTCTTCTTTTTCGCACCTGGCACTCGTCAATACTTACAATTGATGGTTGTGCAGAGTTGTCACAGTTCCCTCCAAGCGTCCATGTAGATTGCCCCAAAAGACGATTCCTGGGTTATGAGCGCAAGATCGCGCCACTCAGACCACGCCTGCGAAATGATTGACAATCTTTTAATTGATAAAATCCATGGATATCTTTACTACTTCCTGCCGAGGTACAGTAGGCCATGACTGTTGACCTCGTTTACCGTGCTTTTCGTATGAAGGTCTTAGTGCATGAAGATGTTAACTCACTTTTTTAGTTTTGTCGTCAAAACGACTTTTCTATGAGTTTTTTACTAGTTGCTTTGCTACTTTTGATGAAAATCACAATATATATGATATAAAAAAGAAATGATTTCCAGTAATATTAAAAAAAGTTCCATGCAAGTTTACTAAATCTCAAATATCTCACCGGGAGCGGTAGCTCAGTGCATCAACAGATTCACTGCAGCGCCTCTGACTGGGAGATCACAGGTTCGAGTCCAAACGGCGGCAGGATTTTCGACACTAGATTTTCAGCTAGGTCGAATTCAGTCGCTGTCTGGAGGAGAATCCTAGCGGTCGCCTGCTCTGATCGGTAGTTTTCCGTGGTTTCTCCGATGAACACCAGGCGAATGCCGGAGTAGTACCCTACCAAACGGGCCACGGACTGCGCGCGATCTGTCCATCCTCTTCCTTGTCCAATCCTCTCCCCACACACACACACACACTTACACTAACATGCACAATACTACCACATATTCCGGGAGACCGGTCGGGAGCTTAGAGCTTGTCCCGGCTGGGGCGTCGCCGGAAAGTCCTGGTTAGGAGGAAACCCCACTAGCCGACGGTATGTCGGCGCCGGTTCTCGCCATCCAGCGGGGGAAGATCGCCGCCTTCTCCCGAGAAAAAACATGCGCTACACAAACGGGACAAATGACCGAAGCAGTTGACGCGCCCGGAAACACGAAAAAATCAATCAAAAATCTCCTTTCGCCAATTTCAGAGCTAACACATTCTTGGACTAAGCCTTCGCTAAGGGCGTTATGCCGGCGCATGGCAAGCCACTCTGTAATCACTTGCCTTACGAAATAAATAAATGTCTTCACTTTCTTTCTTTCTTGATAAAGAATTGAGATAAACGAAGAGCTAAACTCCCACTGTGGGCTACCTCTCATTTTCGTCGCCCTACTATTGACGCAGTAAATATGCGCTGAGCTGTACACACAAGTTTCAAGAGCGGAACTTCAAGAGAAACCTTTCCCTTCTGCTTCTCAGCGAGACCTCTCAACGAAGAACAGCATTACAACCATTGAATAATAATAATAATTCAAATATATCTCTTCGGGGTACGAGAAGATCGCATAGTAATCGAACGCCAATTCATTTCATTTCTCAAACAACCACGAGTACATTATATAGATTGATATTTAAATCCCCAGCATCTACAAATCACAGGTATGAACTCATCACTCAATGAACCTCCAAAATATTCGGGCAAGTCGTAATTTGGGACCCATCTCCTCGCCGCAGTACATCCCCTTTAAGAAGGGCTGACCTTGCAGAGCACACACAAAGGCGGCACCAATTTCCGAGGAGGAATTAATTGGCGTAATAAATACTCGGAAAAGTAATTCCCTTCATTTGGCACGAAGCGGCGGCTTTTCGATTGCGGATGAGGAAGTCATTTCGGGGATCAGCATTTTTAATACGAAATCGTAACATGGAACTTCACCAGTGGTTCTCTCCAGATTCTGAGATTCCGGGCACGTAGCGTTGTAAACTGCGGGGGTGTTACGTTTCATTGAGAAACGCTTCAAAATAGACTCGATTACGTGAAGAAGAGAGGAAAGCTTGCCCACCCGAATTCATTAAAAACCTTTCTGCACCCCCACAAGCAATAAAAGGAGATTATCTACGAGCACGCGTTATTATTGCTGGAACGTGGGCTTTTACTCCATGCTTTCCATTGAAATTCTTAATTATTGAGGACACTGGAATAATTATGCTTGGTACGATCAGCACCTATTTCCCGGAAACGATTGAAGTCGGTTTATAAGAGTTGTTTTGAAGGTGAAACTTAATTGCAAGTTCCAAATTATTCGCAATAATCTTGCTTCTGAAATTCACAAAGATATTGTCGGAAGGTAGCCTTTGCTCATTGCTTAGATTAATTGCTCATTTTTTAGAATAGCTCACAATTTAGTTTATACATTTTCATATTGTTTTGATAACAATCAATTTTCATCATATCCAAACCTCGTTCAAAATGTTCTTCATATCAGTTATCTGTGAGAGTAAAATAATGAATTGATTAAATAATGAACTGGAAAATCGGCATGGGCATCAGTAATACAATCTGACTATTTTAAGTTCATTTTCCCCTTTATGATACCGATTAATTTACTGTGATAGTAACATCAGGGCATTATTCAAAATGAATCAAAAAAGTTTTGAACCATTATACGGAAAACATTAAAAGTAAGTTAGTAAATGCAAAACATACTTAAAAAAGAGCGTTGTGTCATCAGATCACATATCCAATATAATGAACTGAAAAAAAGGTATCTGCAGCAAAATTCGATAGGCCGATTACAAACGATTTCGCTGTATGAATTCCAAGCAAAGTTATGTGTTATCTGCTATGTGATTTTAAAATGTTCATTTTAACAATTTATTAATTAGTTTAAATATCATTTTAATATTCTCAGTATATTTTCCTAAAAATAATCGAAATAACTAAATGACTACTCGCCAACAAATCGCAGCAACAGTGACAACTCCTCCAAAATGGAGAAACACGATCGGCTGGCTTTTTCTTTCTCCATAAGAACCTGATCTTTTGCCGTATCCTCGGACGAAGACAGACTCCACCTAGTACTTTTTTAGAGGTTCCATGGAGCAATAATGCGTTAGAAAATAACTAAATCACAGGGAGCGAAAAGGTTATCTCGTTACCGGCGGCCGGGAGCCGGTTGGCGCCGTCGGTTCAATTTCCACGCGAGTAATACGATTAGCCCGCGCTGCGAGGACGTAGGGGGCGGTGGCCCAGAGCGGGGGTAGGGGGCGGGGGGGGGGCAGGGGAGGAGGTCGCTGCGTGGAGGAAGGCAGCTGCGAGCGGCGGAGACGACGTAATGGAGGGGACGGCTGCCGACAGCTCCTTAGAGAAGGGATGAAAACAACCAAGTTAGAATTTGTAGGATGGAGGCAACTCCAAGTGAGTTTGTCTCTAAGAAATGCATAAATTACCGGACACAAATGAATTGCATTATTATAAAGAATGCGTTTTGCATGTTCTCGCAATTCATAAGCAGTGATGTGGAACTGTAAAAGTGATGAGGATCGTTAAATGAAACATACGTCAAAGAATTCAATATTTTCAGCATTAATTACGAAAGGTATTAACGTTATGCCAGAAATTCTGAAATACTTAGTAATTGATAAAATGAAATGTAAAATGAGAGAAAAAATAAAATAGCGAGACATGGGGACGAAACAATAAAAGAGAGTGACCGAAAAAGAAGAAGACGCACGTTCAAAAATGCTTAATTCGAAGACAGTAACGAGAGTAGAAAGAGACGCCGTTGCAGAGGCGTGTGGCTGGAAGTGTAAGGCTGAAACGTTGATGGAAATGTCAGGATATTCGCAGAGAAGCGAGATGAGAAATGTAGGTACTGCTTAGTGGGTAGCCATGAGAAATGAGCGGAAGAGGCGAGGGCGGTCTGGGAACGACATCGACGACTCCTGGCAGATGAGGGCAGCGAGGCGTGACTGGGGCCGCATGGCAGGGGATAGTCCTGGAGCGCTAGGAGAGAAGGAAAGTGGTAGAAGCGGGACACGAGAGGAGAAGGGGATAAACAGAAGGCGTCAGGGAGACGAACGGGGTTCCAGGAACGGCATTGAGGAAGGGTGAATGGGGCGGGGCGCCAGGGAAAGGCGGGTTCCGAGGAGGGGTTGGTGGAAGGGTGAATGCGGAGAGGACTGCGGGGCGAGGTGGGTGGGCGGGTGGGCGGAGGGCGGCGATGGCGGCCATGAAGCTGCGGGGCGGCAGGTGGGCGTTGCGGTGTGGGCGGAGTGCGGGGGCGGGCGGGCGAGCGGGCGGTGTGGGGTGGGGCGGGTGGTGGGGGTGGGGTGGGGAGGGGTGGTAAGTGGGGGCGGGCGGTGGCGGGCGGGGTATAGGTGGCGGGTGAGCGCGGTGGGCGCGGTAAGTGGCGTGGTGGGCGGGGTCGGTTCGTGGGGGGGTGGGGCGGGGTGGGGCGGGGTGGGGCGGGGCGGGGCGGGGTGGGGCGAGGCGGAATGAAGCAAGAAAGGCAGAGGCAGGCACAGGCGTGCGTGGCAGTGCACGCGCAAGAAGGCGGATAATCACGTACCGAGGGGCAGCCACCCACGAAACAAGCGCGCAACGAGGCAGCCACACAAAAAGGGCGGCAGCGGCGGCGGTGGCGGCGATGTTAGCGTGGAACGTGACCTTTGATGCAACTAGCACGAGCCCTCCGTGTCTCTGACATCATGGAAGTGGCGTTTCTTAGTAGGGGCCCCTACAAATTACCCGAATATTTATGGTGATTTCCAGTAGATAGTGAGTCTCATTACTACAACGTTTTCTTTTTTGTCTACGTTACACAGAAATTAAAATTTATGTACGATGTTTTTCTGAGTCTGAAAACTAATTTACAAGCTAATTTCACGTGGATATGTAGTAATTAACGTTTATTAATAAATATTTCTCAGGACTTATAATATCAAGGAGTTATTAAATGCTAATATTCTTTTCAACATAAACATTATTCTCACTGGAAAATAATAAACATTGGAATCTGAACAACAAACAATTTCACAGACAACTTATTAAAGAGAGTGAATCGTTTGGGCCAAAATTATTAATATTGTTTTAGATCAGATCCATCTTTAATTAGATGTCGCAAAGAGAATGAACACGTGGGTAGTGGAAGAAAAAATAAAACAAATGGTCGAAGCGAAATGTAAGGAAGCAGTGGAAATTATTCGGCAATGTATGACTGATTTATTATTTCGTGTTTCCAGATGCATCAACGGCTGTGGTCATTTATCCCATAAGTGCAGAATACGATTTTATCAAGGGAGGTCGCGGTCACCTTAGGCAGCTGAGTTGTGATATCCGGCGCTGACCTCCAGCTCAGCTTGCGATTTCCCAACGATGTATCTCCCACCAGGGGAGCACCTCCCCAGTCGGGACAAGCTGTAGGCTGGGCTTCCGACGCGTGTGGTAGTGAATTGCGTGAGTTAAATTTGCTCGTGTTGCGAATAATGTTGATTCCGCAACTTAGCTTCCTTAGGTTCACTGCCACAGAGAAGGATTGACTGATGATCTTCAATAAAACACACAAAGACGTATAACGTCTTGTAATTTTGATTCAATCCTCTGTACAGGCTAGGTCTTGGCCGAAAGATGTTAACACAAAGACGTCTGGTGAGCTTATGCGCTACCTTCCCTTCTGAACCTTGCGTATATATAGGGTATTTTACAGATGATGATTTACATTTGGATGTGTTTACAACATGTATCTGGAAGGTTCCTTCGGTATACTAGAGATAATGTGATTACACTTCATATGTTTATATTGTATATATGGAAGGTTCCTTCAATGGAAAGAATATTGAACCACAACAACTCATTAGTAATCTACGGAAGGTTTCTACAGTGGGATTATTCAGTAAACAGATAACAGGAGCTGGCTGTAGAAGCGGCGGTGTCTGGCGGAATATTTCTCATGGAGTCTTCTGTGGTGCTTTCCGTCGATGGCGGAGTGGGTGCATTACATAATTCGTGTAAGTGTAAGGGGCGAGGTTATGATGAGGAATAGGTAGAAAGGATTATGTGTGGTCCGTTACCCGTTTGTTAGGGTACTGCTCCGGCATTCACCTGGTGTTAATCGGAGAAATCACGGAAAACTGCCGGTGAGAGCAGCAGGCCGCCAGAATTCTCCTCCATAACGCACCTAAATGCGACTTAGCTCTCTAGCTAGGGTCGAAAATCCACTACTGCCGAGACTCGAACCCTAGAACCTGCCAACCAGAGCCACTGCAGCAACACCAGTTGATGCCCTGAGCCGGTCGGCAGTGTTTGATATGGTACAGAAGACTGAGACTGAAGAAGTAATGAAAACCAGTAGAAAAAAAGGTGTTAATACTATAAATTATACTAATACTATAATTGGCTTTAGCTGAGTTATAAGCATGACATTGTCATTTACACACAATTATTGCAAATTCCAAATTGGATAATGGCAAGTTGCATAATTAAATGATGGAATAAAAATGAAAATATAAGATTATATTTATAATAATAACAGTTACAAGAAGCGCTTTTGTAAGAGGCTCTATAAGGAATGAAATGAGAAATATTCACGTAATACGTTCATTATATCAAGTAAATTGAAAGGGTTCAAACGAAATGAAAGAGATTATGTCATTTATACTAAATGTACCATTTTCCTCCAAGTGTTGAAGGGATATCAAGAAAAACGTTCCAACAGATGAAAAGCAGTGATACCGAATTCTCGTTGTAAAAACAATAAAAGAATTTCTAAGCTCATAATTTCAAAAGTTTGATATTGCGCATCGTCGGGAATGAACAAGTTTGTGAGGTACATTTAAAGTGCTTTACTATCACAAATTTTGTTTCGGCATAGAAACAATTGATCAACTGAAGTGAATTACCATGGTAGCAAGCAAACTTCGTTAACAAGAACATCACAATACTTTTGCTACATGCCTCACTAAATTCACGTCCACATTGTACAAAGACGACAATAAAAGGCATGACATTTTATGGCAGGTATGTCGGATGAATAGTAAGCAAGTTACTTCCCATTTCACATTACGGAAATGTGTTTTTTGGGAAATTTTATGTGCAGGGAGTGATACGGTGAACAGTGGCCCTGCAAAACTAAACACATCCTTCCAACTGTGGATGTGGTTGTTGCTCATGATATTGCTTTTTCTAAGGCTGTTTGTTGTCAATTAATATTACTACCATAAAAGCGGGCAAATCGGCAGATCAAGATGTGTTGGCCGTAAGTAAATAACTCTATAAAAGTGCGTAATCTTGCAGTAAATTTAAATTGTATTTTGTATAACAATTTGTCAATTGAATTGTCAGTAGAGATCACATGATTAAAAATATCTTAGATCCTGGCAGTCACAAATTTTATTGAAACTGTAAGTACACTATGCATTACACTCATATAGATTGATGCGTTAACTCATTCAGTCTATAATTTTAAATACACAGCAAACAAGATCTGTATATTAAAAGTGTGTCATTTAAAACCACATCTTTAATTACGTCAACACAGTGTTTCAGTGACGAGATTTATCTTCTTTTACAATAACGTGCATTTATGCACGTCTTAAGAACTAGTCAACAATTTTAAGAAAACATAAACCACCTAAAGATAAAGCAGACATCTCAATTACGTGTGTTAATACGAGTAGTCAGATTATATTCGCTTCTGTGTTATAGATGTTTTCTGGTATATGGCAACTACGCATCTCCCTACCACTGCAGCTGCAGAAGATAAGCTCATGAAGCACCCTCCTCATATATTCCAAACAACTAGGAGCTACTTGAAAAGTTCTGCTATGTGTCCTACCTGGTGAGACTACTATCTTTGACATAATCATATCATGAAAGATAACACATAGCCATATCTAAAATAAATCAAAAATAGTCAGTGCTGTGTAATGTTCGCTTCGTGAGCAACAATTTGTTCTTATTAATTATGTCCTTGAAACATAACTGCATGTACCTTGTTTAAACGAAGTAGCTTTAGATTTAAAAGATATTTGGTACTCCACGATTTTAGGAAACTTTGCGCTCAATTCTTGCGGTGATTTTACAATTGCTATATTTTTCATAAAACATTCTAGTTGCCTCTCGCGTCATTTTTGAAGTTTGATTGTTACAAGAAGCGTAATACAATGTAGAAATAACCACCTGCTTCTAAGTAAGAATAAATCAGACCCTTTTATAAAGTTTAATATACGAACCATTCAGACACTTCATTAGTGCGCTTTAAAAATAATCATCCATGTTCAAGTAAATATGTTTATAACACTTAAATCCCGTTGAATCTTGAATATTAGTAATAACTATATATTACCAACACACAAAAAGTAGTATTGACAATATTGTAATCAATCTTAGACTATAGTCTTTGTGTTGAAAAGTAAATGAAAATTGAATTTGAATTTAATTTTTTCAACAGTGCAATATTTAAACAAATAGTGCATTACCTATAAATCATTTTTAAAAATCTAGTGCAAAATCTACTATACATTTGTAACCCTTTCGACTCTTTCTACGCACAAAAATGTTTTGTGTTTCTCAAAGAACATTGAGAGATACTCAATATTTTAATATTTATGTTTCGCCAGTTTTTTCATAGTTTTATCGATCAACGCCATTGCAGCTGCTCTACTGGCAACTTATTTGGCGAAGGGAGCTTCAAAAAATACCAGTTGGTTAGTAGGCGTAAGAGTAGTGTCTGATAGAAATAATAATAATTAATCCATTAACTTACAAAAGTGAAATCAGGTAGTAAACGACATATTATTCAACGGTAGAATTATTAAGACAAATATTCGAGAAGTAAATAACGGTAAGTTTATGTAACTTATACTGTAGATTGTTTCTGTATTGCACAAACTGACAGTCGGTTTATTAAGAGTAAATTAAATTTGGGCAATGGTATATGAAGCAGGAAATTTTAACACCCGTTAACAAAACATGCCAATATTTTTCGTCGAATAAAGTGAAATTAATTTCGATTTAATTTTTTTCCACTCTCTGAGATCGTTTTTTTAAGGTTCGAACATAACCAATCTAGGGCAATACCACAGATTCCATATGAAGGTAATTTTGAAAGTAAAATGTCACGATCAATGACGTCAAAAGCTTTTGACAGATCTAAAAATAATCCAATAGGTACTTCATTTTGGTCTAATGATGAGACGACATCTTTAAGAAAAGAACATATGGCAGTTTCTGTAGATTTTGATTTTCTAAATCCATGTTGGTAATCTGAAAGCGCGTCTTGTTTATTGAGACACGTTTCCATTCGTACGTAAAAGAGTCTCTCTAAAAGTTTTGATAAAACTGACAGAAGTGAAATTGGCCGATAGTCTTGAGTTTAATTTTGGTTGCCTTTTTTCAAAAATTCTGATAAATTTGTATGATTTATTCACTGTAAAGTAAATGTATTTACTGTATAAAGTATTCACTGTATAAAGTAATGCATAAGTAATACGAGATCTAGAACATCGGAAATACTTCATGTACAATGATTTTTATTGTTTATATAAAGCAGTGTGTTGTTTCTATTGAACTGGCATTTGAATATAGGAGTGGACTAAACGTTTTAGTCTCTTGAACTATGAATGTGTGATTCAGATATCCCTAATCCGATCATAGATTTCTTGACAATGATCTATTTTACTTAACTATCAAATTTTTTGTTCATGGCTCTTTAGCCCAACTAGTGCTTTGTGAATCAATTTCTTTGTTTTGCTTAAATCGACATAATATTAAATTTAAAAATAAACCACAAAAGTTTACAGAACCTTTGAAAATTTTCCACAAAATACCCTAAATAGACCAACTTCACAATCAGTAAATCCCTTATGGTACGTCTGCTCTGACAGAAAGCACTCAACTTCAGAGAGCCTCGCGAATCAATAAGATTCAACAAGCGCCCTTCATGACGTGTGCTCACAAAATGTTCTTTGTAGCTCACAGTCTACCTATATCGGGGCCCGGCCCAATGTAGAAGTTAACGACGCCGTACAATGGAAGTACAGGATAAGCAAACAGCAAAATTGGGAAAATGGAATAACGAGAAATCGACCGGATGATAAAGCATGATGGCAGAGATCTCAGGAGAACGTCTTGTTGACACGCGTACGTGGACTAATTCTGCAGCACGAGTGATGCGCGCGGGGACGAGTGATAATAGCGGGGACAAGTGATGTTCTCGGGGACGAGTGATGCGCGCGGGAACGAGTGATGTTCGCGGGGACGAGTGATGCTCGCGGGAACGAGTGATGCTGGAAGGAAACTGTGAAATAGGGAGACATGCTCATCAAATATTCCTATCCAGTAGTTTGTCTCATTTCATTTTTTATTATTAAAGTAAACGAATTACTATCAATATTGATCTGCCCATCAGTATGCTTCGGGGGTCAGCCGCTATGAAAGAAACTTAAGCTCCCTTGAAAGTCTGAAATCGTACTTAAGAAATAACATCACACAGAAACAAGTGAATAACGTTGTGTCGCAAACTGGACAATTTGTTAGACAATATCAGCCTCGACACGTTACCAGACATTTACAGCAACCAATAATGCCCGCAGGGAAGTCTTTGATCTAGTTAGGATAACAAAATCGGTAGTATTGTTTCAGGTTAAGAGAAGTTTGTGCGTGAGTATAGAGCATGCCAACTTGTATGTTCGAAAGAGCTGTATGCGTAGCGGATGTTGTGTACCGGGAGATGGCGGTGGTTCTCCCCCGTTAGAATAAGAGACCTAGAGGCCGGCATGTGGGGGGTTTCTCCTCCAGGTATCCCCTAGAAGGGGACCGTCCCAGCCAAGCTAAGGTCTGTACTTTGCTTTTTAACATAGCGTCTCAATGTCACGCACGAAAAAGTGAGGAGGAGGCTAACTCAAACATGGAGCTGCAACTTCACTATAGCACCCACTTTAATGGCTCCCTCTTGGAGTCTGCCTTCCCTCTCCCTTTTTTTGTGCGTGACCTTGAGACGTCACGTTAAAATATCGAAGTATAAGCTCCCGACTGATCTCACGACTTGTTTTGTAGAGTAGTGCATGTGAGCGTAAGCGTGTGTAAAAAACGGTGAGAAAGGATGAGGAAGAGGCGGGAAAGAACGCGCGCAGTAATGCAGTTGTCGCTGAGCTGTCACTGCCACTTTCAGTATTGCTTATGTATTGCAATTTGCAACAGCGAATTGTATTGCAACAGCGAATTATCGGCAGAAAAAATCTTATTGTCGGGCCCTGATAACGAAAAAGTGCATAAATCCTTTTGCTACGTATAGTAAATTACTTCCTTTTAACACGAGATGTAGCCAGAATCCTTGTTTTGAGGATTCTGGATATACCGAAAAATCGACTACTTCTCGCGTTGAATAGTTTTCGAAGTCGATTACCACGGTAAAGATTTCATGGCTTACACAGCTTGATCTTTTTTGAATCTAGTCCCTGCACTTTATTAACTCCAATACAGCAATATCAAAAAAACAGGGTGACCTTAATCCGAAGTACTGTACCGGCCTTTGAATGTATGCGATTAAACGGAAGCGACCCCTCGAATCCCGTTGAGAGGGGCGGCCCTGTTTTGCAGACAGTGACGATGGGCTCCGCCACCGAGTTCCGCAAGGTCGAGGCGCAGCGCCTGCCGCCCGCGCCGCTCATCTCCGGGCCCGTCTCGCTGCACCTCGTCTCTCCCAGCGTCATCGCCGGTGAGCCCCTCCGCCCACCGCACAGTGCAAGGCAAAGGGCGCATCGGTAATCGCGATGGTCATAGGAAAGAGAATACAAAATTGCGTAGATTCGCAAAAAAAACAGCTTAATGGGGCAATCTGTTGCAGATCTACAAGTAGAAACGTGTTTGGCATTTTTTTAAATTTTTTTTCTCAGCATCAATTTCGTGTACCATGCGCGCACCTTTTCTTGACCGATGACCTTGCTTCTCCTGCTCTAAACAGCTGCGCATCGCATACACTGATGAAAGACCTGGCATTAAATCTTTCAAGGCACGAAACAGAAGCTAGTCAAAGCTAGATGCTTTCATAGTCGAGAACTGTTCAGCTTTATTACCATTATCTAAAGAAATATCTGAGGCAGGTCCAGGACCTCACGGAAGGCACTAAACTCCTATGTACCGTCCCTGCTGTGGCCCAACAGAGCGATGACTCCGCACGCACACATAGCGGGTTTGAGTTTCATCTACCAAAGGTTGGCATTACTGAAAATAATTTAGTGGTTAACCTTAATCATTACCCCCACTCCGCCCGCATTTCGTCAATCTATCGGTCAAGAAAAGTTGCGCGAGTGGTATCAGGCTGAACAAAATTCCAGAGACGGGAAAAAATAGTTCAATCTGAAGGTACTTTTGTCAACGAATCTGGACTCCAAATTCATACAGAAAAAATGTTTGAAATTCACTTGCGGTATGATAACGTTGCAGTAGTCTCAATTTTCTTCCCTAAAATGGGTCTTATAACATTATATAACATATATTTTTTCTCATAATTTTAAACAATGTAGTCGGAAGTGAAAGAAAAATTAAAGCCAATTTTTCAGTTTAAACATATGAAACTCGCGCCTAAATGTGATTGGAAAAAACTGTTTAACCGATATTTAAACACTACATATGAACTCGAAGTCTTATGGGTGTTACATCGATTATGAATAAAACTCAATTGGAATATCCTTGGTGGAAGGAGATGGGTGACCTCTTGCGCATTCGACTTCATCCAATGAGATTCTCTTTCAATGATATTCTCTTTCATATGAGCATCGCGATTATCAATTTGGTTTGGGGGCACTTTTTACCGCCTTACTTGTATAAACCCTTTGTTTGAACAATATCATTACACATTCATTATGTTTTGCGCGAACAACATACACACCAAGAAAGTATACCTTAATACAACACAACCATAATAATTAATGTAACAGGTATTTTGGAGTCAGTTTAATCCAACATTTTCCAGCTACCAATGTTCCCAGACTTGAGCCCTGTTTTTCTTTCTAGTGCACATTTTTTTTAGAAAAAGTTATGTAATCGTGCGCCGGAAAACAGCGAATTTTAGGCAGAAAAATTCTTATTGTCGGGCCCTGATAACGAAAAAGTGCATAAATCCTATTGCTATGTATAGTAAATTACTTCCTCTTAACACGAGACGTACCCAGAATCCTTGTTTTGTGGAATCCGGAAATACCGAAAAATCGATTGACGGCAAAACGTCCGTCTGATTGTCTTTCCTTCCACCCGTCTGTTCTAAACGACAGCGCCTAAAGCTTTCAGCCGATTTTCTCCGAAATTGATATTCCCCGATAGATCTCAATGAACTCGAGACTTTGGAAGTTACAAACGGGTATTTTGATTTTTGAGAGTACTCACAAAGCGTAAAAACATTTTCAAAGTTTTTGCAAATATGACACGAAATTTTTTAATTAAACTTTACCCTCGGATTCCCTAAATGACCCTTAAGAGAATGGTGCAGGTCACAGATTCGTCAGAATCTTAGATTTTTCAAAAATTTATTTTTGAAATTAATTTGTTTCCATTTTTTGGGAGTGTCTTCGTGCAATTAGAATATTGAAGATATATTTTTTTCCTTAATGAAATAAGTTCCTCAAAAACAGATCTTGAAATAAGGTCATCTTCAATTTTTAGAAAATCTGAGTAGTGTTCGAGTAATTATGCGCGAAATAAAGGCAATTTTAAATTTCTTTTAAACTTTTTTCTTCAAGAAACCCTCTAAACGTTTTCTTAACATTTTCTCGTCATATAAATCCAGAGACTGTAAGAATATGGTACAAGTCTCATTATCGGCGAAATTTCCATTTGTTCGAAAATTGTCAACAGTTGACATCTCAAAACGACAAAATTGAAGATACAAATTTTTGGTGTAGACAGTCTGTTGTAGCAAATAGGCACTTTAAAACATTCCATGTACATGTTTTGGAAAAGGCGAATAGATTTTGCGTAATTTGTAAGTGAAATTTATGACCTTCCTAACAAAAATTCTCAAAAACCGCTGCAAAGTTTTTTCTTAAAATTTTTTCGGCAGGTGGAAGCTTAAAAGAACGGTGCGGGCCTCATTTTCGTTGAACTCTCTGAATTTTTGAAAATTGCAAATTTAGAATTAATGCGAGAAAGTGTTTGCTGTTGAAGCATCACTAGTTTATTTATTATCCACGCCTGGGAGTAAGGCACACATGAGTCAAGCAAGACATTCCCTTCATCGAATCTATCATATTTGGCCTGTGTATACCTTTCGTCAAACAGGTATAGAAACGGAGACGGTTGTTATAGAATATTTCTCTTTTGCCCCGATCGAGAACCGAACCCGGGACCGCACCACGGAAAGCTCGCACGTTGATCGGAGGGACTATAACCGGTGATATAGTTGGATAAAACAGATATTTTTAAATATAAACTAATGAAATTAGTGCTGATTGAACATTACCATTTTTACGTCATTAATATGCCGCAGTTTATATTATTACTATTTCAAATTACTTATCTTATTTAATTGATTTTATCCCTTTTCCAAAACATCGTCAATCGATGTACGTTCATTACACCAAGGCTGTGGCTTAGAACTTTGCTTTCCATTATACAATACGGGTAGACTGATATAAAAAAAGAAAAACTTGTGACTTTTCATCTAAGTCTCAGAATATCTGATGTCACGGCCATATTCTGTCGCGACACGTTATTTTTAGTGTTCTTCATGATATTAAAAATATCATGTGGTATGAATGTCTTTAAATATCTTGAGAATTCCAAAGTCCGACAAAAAAGGTCAGAATATGTTTACAACTACAAAGAGGTATACTTGGGTTTTAAAGTGGCATCTCAAGCTCACGCGCGAAAGAGGGAAAGGAAAGACCTGCAATGGGGAGCTGCAACGTCACTACAGCTCCGACTTTTACGGCTCCCTATTGGAGTTTGCCTTCCTTCCCCCACTTTCGCGCGAGACCTTGATATGCCACGTCAAAAAAAAATCCAAGTCAGAGTCCACTTAAAAAAGAATAGCGCTGTAGAGCGGCTGTGTGTGCGCGCAGCTGCGGCTACGGTGGCGGCGTCGGCGTCGGTGAACGTGGCGGCGCACGGCGGCGGCGGGGGCGGCGGCGGGGGCGGGGGCGGCTGGCAACGCGCCCTGGGCGCCGACGACTGGGACGACTGCGTGCGCCGCCCCTCCTCCCAGGTCTGCACCGCAACGCGAGCGGCCGGCTAAGGTCTCTGCAGTCGCTCTGGCCGATTTTTTTGGTTGGTTGGTGATTCCGGGCGCGTCAACAGCTCAGGTCATTAGTCCTGTAAGTGTAGTGATGTTTTTTCGGGATATGGCAGTGTTCTTCCCCCGCCGGATGGCGAGATCCGGCGCCGACCTACCGCCGGCTAGTGGGGTTTACCCCCCTAATGAGGACTCTCCCACCAGTGAGGCACCGCCCCAGCTAGGACAAGCTCCAAACTCCCAACCGGTCTCCCGGAATATGTGGTAGTGTAGTGCGTGATAGTGTAAGTGTGTGTAAAGGGTGAGGATGGAACATGGAAGAGGAAGGAAAGATCTCGCGTGGTCCGTGGCATGTTTTTTAGGGCAGTGCTCCGGCATTCGCCTGGTGCTGATCAGAGAAACCACGTAAAACTACCGATCAGAGCAGCCGGTCGCTAGAATTATCCTCCATACAGCGACTGAATTCGACCTAGCTGAAAAGCTAGTGTCGAAAATCCTGCCGCCGTCATGACTCAAACCTAGGGCTTCCCGGTCAGAGGTTGATGCACTGAGGTACCGCTCCCGGTCTCTGGCCGGGTGGTCCTAGGTTTTACGTCCCAACTGAGGCGCACTTTCGACACTAACTACATAACTACAGTACCGGCAGCGCATAAGCGACTCTGACAGTCCTCTAGCCACGTGCTGTGGTACGTCATGTGAGCTGCTCTGAAGCAATCAGCTTGCAAGGATTTGATAACTTTCTCACACCAAGGGTTCAACGTTGCCGCTCATCTGGCTCGTAGAAAGTCGCGTAGGTGATAAGGTGCGATCTTGGCGAAGGTTATGAACATGATATCAAGACGTGTCATAGCCTGCCAGTATGTGTTAATTTTTTGATATTTCATGTATCAGTCATGTAGGAGATGCCATGTGCGTATTATTCTGAAGCAGCAGCTCATTGAACTGTTAGAGTCGCTTAAACGCTGCCGGTATGATAGACGAATTCAAACGCTCTCTGGGGGAGATTTCTGGCGGCTAGCTACCCTGATCGGTAGTTTACCGTGATTTTTTCGATCAACACCAGGTGAATGTCGGAGCAGTACCCTAACAAACGGGCCACGTATCTCGCGCAATCTTTCCTTCCTCTTTCTTTTCCTATACGCTCCCCTTACAATTTCGCTACTAAACATGAACGGATATACAGGATGTCACGTAAATTTAGCAGCTCGTGCAGATTTTGAACAGTTGAAGTTATTGCAATGCATTTTGCACGGAATTGCATGAGGAAATGCGGCTAATTAATACATGTATTCATTTCCATTTTATCATTTGTGATTTTCGAGATATTGAGGTAACTTTTTTTCTCATAGAACTATACCTAATTTTTAGTCTACAGTGACGAGCGTAAAAGGACTAATCCAATGATATGCATAGTGTTATGTTCAGAATAATTGCACGCTTTTCACAAAAAAATATTTATTACAATTAACCGCAGAAAGTACATTGGTCACAATTCCAAAATCCAAAAGAGCATACAAAGACACAAGCCAAAATCAAAAAACCAAAAATCCGGGAGATGTACCAAAAACAAGCTATATCGAACCAAGAAATCTACACGGCACAATCTCCTCACCCAATTCCACTCGATACACGGCCACTAGCGTTCTGTCTCTCTGGCTAGCGGCGCTCGCTTTTAAAGCGGGCGGCGCCGCAGACTCGCTGCGCCGCTCCCGGCTCTCCGGCCAGCCTTCCTTCTCGGCTCGGGCGGCACCTTTTCCGCTTCGCCGCCTCTGCCTACTTCCTCGGTCGCCGCTGAGCGCTGCCACCTTGGCGCCCTCTTCAAATGCGGTTATATAGCCGCAACACATATTGTCATATGTCAGATAAGCATTTCCTTGAGTAATTTGTTTTCTTGCCACTCGTATCTAACGAATATTGTAAGGCTCCGAGCACGTTCTAGTAGGGAGAGAGCTGCACGACCTTGGTTGGTGGACTGTTACATTTAAAATATACGTTAAACATGAGTCGCAAAAAAATTAAAAATTAAAGTTCCATTTGAAAAACTAAATGCTGCCTCATTATCCCTTAAAATACAAGTGATAAAATCGAAACGAATAAATGCATTAGTTAGTCCCATTACCTCATGCACTACCGCCGTGAAAACTGCAATGCAGTAATTTCAACCGATCAAAAATTACAGGAGGTACTAAAGTTACGTGACTGACTGTGGATAGTATCGTCTTAATGTTTACTTGTCCCGACTATGGCGGGGCCCCATGAGGAATGAAATCCCTCGTAAACTGGCGAGCAAATTGACGGCGGATCTCTATACCCAGCAGGTGAGAAACATTGCCATCTCCCATGATAAAACATTCACTACACTAACGGGACCAGTTATTACAGCAGATGACGTTCCCGGAAACACGAAATAATCAAGGAAGCAAGCAACGAGAAGTTCGGAACCATCCAGAATGGTCAACGTAAACTTAAACCTGAGCATGAACATAAAAATAAGTTATTGTGAAAGTTCTCGATTTCCATGTTATTTACTTTGGCGTGTTTTGAGAACAACAGAATGTATTGTACCGGAACCAAATCCAAAAATTCAGAAAACATATTAGAATATTCATAAGACACAAACCAAACACGTTTCTAAATGCATAAATTGTCATACTCCATCATCATTGACTGTCAAAAGCATCGCAAGATCATCACAAGATGGAAAAGGAATCATTGTTATCTTAGCATGATTGCATCCATTTTATTTACTGTCGCTTAATTATTTACTGAGTATTTCTGTAACAAGTATTTGGGTCGAGATTATTATATCAATGAGAGGCTATTATCATATTGACATTCACGCCGCAAATACGCGTTACACCAAGTATGTATGTAGTTTCGAATCCCGCGCACGGCATGGATGTTTTTAAATGCATAGTGTCCGGAGCTCTTTTCCAATACATTAAGTATTATTTCTGAACCCAATTCCTTCCTCTCATTTCTTTCTCTACCCCGATAACTAATGTATGAGTGTATACGAGGGAGTCCAAAACCCACCACCTGTTTTTCTTCAATTATACGAACAAACGTTTGACATTTAGCTTACAAAATCTTTGGTACTGCACTCACATTTCTCGACAATTTCTCTTATATGACGTCTTGACAGTCATTTTTAAGTGCTGTAAGTATTAACGTAACTAAATACTTTTTTCTTTTACAAATGACTAAACGCGCGTGAATTCGTTTGCATATAACGGCAGCCCAGATTTGCATTTGACACTGCCCGATCTCTCCACCCGCAGTCAGAAGGATATTAATTAATAATGTCACAGTATTGCCAGAGTGGACATTAAAAAAAATTTAATGTAGAAACATTGAAGTAGTATTTAATGTCTATATAATCTTTGTACAAAAAATTATCCAATACAACAGTATCTCTTAAACACTAAAACGTCAGATAATAGGGAATTTGAATACTCAATTACTTTTAAGCAACTATTCCAAAGTAACTACTTTTGGGTAAATAAAATTAATATTAGTTTGAAGATTCGTGTATCAACGGTCTATTCAAATAGTTAAAAATATAAATTGTGTCGGGGAATTCAGTGTGTTCTTAGAACTAAATTGCAAAGCGAATAAAACCGTAATGATTTTTTTTCAGAAATGAACAGTAAGTGCTTACCCTTTCCACAAATTCAGTTTCATATTTTGCATTAATTTATATTGATAGTATAGACTAGTCAGAAGGCTACATACTACTGATAGGAGCACACATTGTGAGGTAGAAATTACTTTGTTCCAATTAAACACTGGAACGTCAGATTGAAATAGATAATCAATGTGATTCGGGATATGAAAATCTGAACAAATTCGGGGTATAAAAATGGAAACTATTACCGACAACAGTAAAATAGTATTTCTTATTAGAAACACGTGGTACGCAACGCGTAAAATGGAAACTATTACCGACAACAGTAATAACACGGACAAATTGCGAAGCGGCATTGTTTGTGAATATCCATGTCGCAAAAGGAATATCACATTACCTGCGGTATCATGTATCGCTCAACTTACAAAAGAGGCTCTACTATATTATCAGTTAATATTATGTAACCGCTCTCTTTAGCAAGAGATCGTAGGAACGTGTGTGAAGTTTACGCGCGAAGTGCTCTTTATATTTCCAACTATTCCCTACGGCATTTAGTGCCTCTGAGTATATTGTGCAGTTTTCTTGTTTTATTTTGTGATGTTTTAGTGATACTGAATTTCATCAAAGTGACATGTCCCTTCATTACAAAAAAATGATTGGATTTGCGAGGGTGGTAAAACTTTCCCCATACGTTTCAAGGAACAATGTGTACGGGTGTATGAGAGACCGTTAAGTTCACACACTCTAAATGTTGTAAAGAAAGTGTTAGGTCTCGAAACGGATTGGTTTTCGATTTCAAGAAAGCAAAACTACATTAATCATAAAAATTACATTTTCCTCGAGTACAATAAAACAGCCAAATGCTCTGCAGATATTTTTTTATTGTAATATTACAGTCAAAATGCATTCTAGCGAATACCCGGCGCCTCTCACCGCTTTGGCATTCTATACATTGACAACAATCATTTAAACTGCGCACAGACATTCATCCGCTAACTTCTGTGTGTCTACGTGTGTTGCGATGACATACTAAGTCGAGATCAGCTTCCAAAATAAAATCGTATTTCACAGTAGCTATTTTAAAACTTGAGAAAAAAGATACACATTAATAATGATAACTTAAGCATGTCTATATTAGCGCTATCTTGCACACAAACACACAAAATAGTAATACAATATTTTCTGATATTATTTTAACGGTTATGTAAAATTATAATAATTGTGTCAAAATTAAATTACTTGTAAAAATCTGTTCAAATGTGTAGGACAACAATTGTGTTTATAGGCAATTCCTGCACATGAATAACGTTCAACAGGATTTGCTGACGAGGGAACAATATTCTAAAAGACATTTTAACTTTAAATACTAGAGCTGATGCACCTATACATAAACGCTTTTCTTCCAATTCACAATGTAAATCCAATGTAAAAGGACAAAAGAGAAGAGAACATTTCAATTATCACGATGATTTACTTTGGTTACTGTAAATGCCTAGACGTTGCTAACAAAGCATAAAATTAGGCCGAGTAAAAAATATCATTATTAACAATTTGGTCTAGGAATTGTTAACAATACCTAAAGTAAAAGAGGCAAAGTATAATAATTCTTTTTTACCGTAATTTTATTAAATTTAAAACGTAATTTAAAGCGTATAACAGTTTTAATTTAAGGTAGGTGTCTATCTCAAAATGACAAAAAATAGTGAAATTGCATATTTTTCAATTTTTATTGCGTCATGTGCTCTGTTTTTTCCTCTTTTAAACGCTTCAAACATTTGTTTCTACGTTTCTTAGTTTTTTGAGAAAATAATCTATTCAAGCAAGTGTTAACTGTCAAGCCTTTAGTGAATGAATTTAAGAGGCATTTTCCCGAATTGGGAATTGTCAGCACATTCACGCATGTCAAACATCATAAATCATAGACTATTCAATATAATGATATAATTATTTTTGTAGCATGTAACCCATAATTTGTTCTATTTAATGAATTGGAATAGTTAGTGTGTCACTGAAAGTTTTAGTTATACGACCTGAAATGTCCAGAATAAATGTATAAACAATTATTTTTCTCAAATAATAAATTCCTGGCTCTTTAGTTTTGACAGCACCTTTACCATTCTAGTTCATTTACGAGCATAGATATTTGCGATTAATTTAAAAACAATTTTCCAAATATATGCATTTGTTGAATAGTTATGCTATTTGAAGTAAGAACCTTCTTTTTTATCAATTATTTATAAACAAATAGGGAATTTTTTTAACATTATTGGATGTCAAAATGAATTTATCATTTAAAAAATTAAATGTTCAGGAAAACACAAAATTATAGATTTTTTTGGTCAGGTAGACAGCTGCCTTAATTATAAGTTAAGAAATGAACCCTAGAATATTCAGTATTAATTTCCAAAAACAGTCTAACTGACCAGTAATGTCGTTGGCTGACATATCTCCTTCCTTTCTAATCTAGTTTCACAACGTTTCAAAGCATATTTTCACCACGCAAGCGCATAGTCTAAGTCCCTTTCGAGAAGAAATGAAAGAGGTCATCTTCGTCAACATAGAATTTTTATTCAGACTGTGCCTGTCAAAAAACAGACTACCGACTTTTGCCGAAACCAGCGAGACTGATGATGACGGCAAAGCCGTCGAAAGCCGGCTATTTAGAAAAAAAAAACATACTACGTTGGCGAAGATTACCTATTTTATTTCTTCTCGTAAGAACGTTAACAACACCGAATCCGAATTCCCATAATTCGCTTCGGCCACCGCTTGCGCAGGAAGGCCCGCAAGCGCCGGCAGGCCAACACCTGCAGGCGCCGTCGTCGGCGCAGGCCCAGGCTGTGCACCTGCAGCTGTCGCCGCCCTGCTCGCACGTGGACATGGCGCTGGGCAACCTGCCGCTGCCACGCGCGCGCATGCGCAAAAAGCGCCTCATCTTCACGTGACGCTTCTGCGCATGCGCGCGCGCCCCTCACGCGAGGCGAGGTTCGCTGCCGACCACCACCACCAAATGCCCGAAAAAAAAACGGAATTTACGAAGTGAAATTGTACAATGTGGCCTGACCAAAAATTACAATTAACCATAGTAAACTATATAAAAACTGAAAATATACACTTTTGACGGCACTCGCTTGTTTTGAATTTTTGTAGTTGGTTCATTTTTAGGTCTTGCTTTGGTAGCACATTAGTTTCTTCATCCGTCTAATTTTCTTTCTTATTTCCCGTATATTTGAACGGGAATTAGACAATAATTATAATAATAATAGTAATAATAATTATGATGATAATAGAAATAGTAGTAATAATAATAATAATAATAATAATAATAATAACATAATTTCATATGAATTGAACATCTATGGAAATTAAGTAATGTAAAATTATACGCGTTAGTGATATTGTTTCCAAAAATGTGCGGGAAAATAATCTGACAGGACTTGCCGCAGACTACCACAGACCATCTTTATTAATGGATAATGTGGATTGTGTAGGAGATTTTAATAGCACTATGGGGCCTCCCCCTGACGTAAGAAGAGACTAATGATTCATGCTCAAGAGCACATCCTTCATTTCACACCTACATAGGTTCCTCAGTCCCCGAAGCAGATGGGTGGATTGTGAAGCACACGATTGCTGTCATAACAATTTCCTTTTCATTCATTCCCCTCCTACACTGTTGGTTTCTCCTACCAACAAACCGGTAGCGGTAGCTCAGTGCATCAACTGATGTCATTGCAGCCCCTCTGACCGGGAGGTCCTAGATTCCCACTCCCCAAGGCGGCAGGATTTTCGACACTAGCTTTTCAGCTAGGTCGAATTCAGTCACTGTCTGGAGGAGAATTCTAGCGGCCGGTTGCTCTGATCGGTAGTTTTCCGGGTTTCTCCGATCAACACCAGGCGAATGCCGGAGCAGTACTCTAACAAACGGGCCACGGAACCGCGATCTTTCCTTCCTCTTCCTTTGTTCTATCCTCGTTCCTTTCTTACACACAGTAACACTCGCATGCTACTACACTCACCATATTCCGGGAGACCGGTCAGGAGCTTTAGATTGTCCCTGCTGGGCGGTGCTCATTGGTGGAGAGTCCTGGTGAGGAAACCTAGTTGTTGACGGGTAGGTCGGTGCCGGATCTCGCCATCCAGCGGAGGAAGATCACCGCCATCTCCCGAAAACAACATGCACTACATTAACGGGACTAATGACCGAAGCAGTTGACGCGCCCGGAAACACGAAAAAATCTATCAATCAATCAATCAACCTACCAACAAAGGTGCAGTGAACCAATGACCTCACATTCAACTATCCCTTGCATAGGCAAGACCCACTCCTAACCCGCAGGAGATGGACTGCCTCCCTTCCTAAAATATTCCTCGCCACATCTCTACTAGGCTCGTGATGAATAAGATCCGACAGCCCCAAAGCGGAAGGGCAAACCATCCTGGCGTAGATGAAAGGGGAAGAAGATCCTACTGAACTCGTCCTTCAGGCAAGACTAGTCATTTTAGACCTGAAAGTCAGCCAATATATGGGAAGAAACCCAGAAAGAAAATAAGGCTAGATGTAGAACGCAAAGGTGGCAGCCCAATCACACGTCATGCCCTGTACAATGCCAGCTACGTGTCCAGGGAACAATGCAGTACTAAAAAGGTCACATATATAAAAATTGACTGGTGAATAATAATAACCACTACGGGTAGGATTAACAGGAAAAAAGACTTGGAATAACGAAACTTAAAATTGGGGTGCGGAATGTATGAGAACTTTCACACAAAGTGTTTGAACGTCAAAGAGTACTTAAACAAATGAATGTAGATACTGCTTTCATCAGTGAAACTAAATGGTAGTTTATGCAATTAGTTTATAATGTTAAGTTTTATTGCGTAAATACATGTTCTGAAAACGAGCAACGTCAGGAGCAAGTTTTCAAATTTGTACGAATGCCATAAAACGATATAAACGAGTTGCATACGCTATTTTTTGTATAACAGCATCATAAATGCATAAATGATTCAAACTTAATTTTGCAATACAACTTTCTTGTGACATCTCGGGTATTTGACGTTGTGTGAGAAAACTGGGTGGCTGTTCCGTTTACCGCTACCTCCCCACGATCCTCTCGCTGCGATTGGCTGAATGTGCGATGACGCAATCACTCTTGACGTAGAATCAAATACATCATATGTGCCGTAAAATGCCCGATTATGAACGATTTCTTGCAACAAAAAAAAGTCGATAACAATGCTGATATACACACTGGAGTCAGCTCTGAAAAATGAGCAGCTGAATGGAGTCCTGATCAAAAAACAATTTAGGAACAGGATCTAAAGCCATACTTTTGTAAATGAAAGAATTTTAATCCTAAGATACAAAAAATAAGAGGGTTCTCAAACCTGTTAGCCTTATATAGCCTAGAAGATAGGTGAAAAGATGCTTACGAAGTGTTCTATAATTTTTTTTTAAAAAAGTATAAACGTTATAAACCCTAATGATTACATAATAGTTGCAGGAGACTTCAATGCCCGCGTGAGCAAATCTCCGATAAAACATGGAATGGAATCGCACAAAGGAAAACCTGTAAATGGAAATGACTGTCTTCTCACAGATTTTGCCACTTTAAACAACTTTAAGATAACTAATACATTTTTTTCTCACACAAAGACATTCGTAAGTACACTTGGAATGATAGAGGTTTTCCATCATCAATTACATTTTAGAAAATGACAAACTTGGAAAGCTAGTCACAGACACAAGAGTATGCAAAATCTGTGACGAATCAGACCGTCAATTGTTATGTCATGTTAAAGGTCGATATCTCAACAAAATGGAAAAAAGTACAACGAAGAACAATTCAAACCCTCAAAAAAATTTAGTCTATTTACTCTAAGACAGGAGCAGAAAGAACCTATCATTACTGAATGAACCAAAAGGCACAAATGAAACCAAATAGTAAAAACATGAAGGAATAAATGGAAAATATCAATTATATATTAACCTAAACTCTAACTGAATCATTAAGAACACGAATAAAAGTATAATAAAGTCGGCCTAAAAATATGGAATGAGGACATCGTTAAAATGAAGACAACTAACATGTATATTTAAGACATAAATTTAAATGCTGATCAAACAATATTTACTTGGCCATCCGGGGGAAGTCATGCTCTAAGCACAAGTGCAAACGTTTCGGCAGCCACTCTGCGACCTTTCTCGGGACACAATGAAGATCGCAGAATAGAGGCCGAAACGTTGGCACCTGTGCCTAGGACGCGGCGTCTCCCGGACAGCCAATTAAATTGTGACTCCGGCCGCGGAAGCCTACGCTTCATTTGACCAACCTCTTCGGAAAGGAAACTTTTACACTCACGTGTATTTCGCCCTGAGGAGGGTCGCCGAATGGGGGCCGAAACGTTGGCACCTGTGCCTAGGACGCGGCGTCTCCTGGACAGCCGAGCAGCTACTTTTTCCGGCCGCGGAAGCCTATGCTTTAACGGTAAAACGTGTTTTGGGGGAGTTAAAGCCACCTACGGGAGAATTACTTGCGATTGCTCACGATTCCCCTCTGGTGGGAGAGTCCTGGTTAGGGGGAAACCCCACTAACCGACGGTAGGTCGGCGCCGGATCTCGCCGTCCAACTGGGGCCATCCATCGGGGCCACCGCCATCTCCCGAGAAAAACATGCACTACACTAACGGGACTAATGAACAAGGCAGTTGACGCGCCCGGAAACACGAAAAAAACAAACCAAACCAATCTAAAGAACAGCTTTCAAACGATCGCTCCACACTGGTCCAGCAGATGGTTTCAAGGAAGCACATGGCACTTGTGGGCATATACAGATTAGAGAACTATAATAACATACTGTTCAATGTCTCCGAGTAATTAAAGATGGAAATAAGAGACTTGAACCCGGTAGCTACCGTCTGATAGCATGTCTACCATCGAAAACTGAGCAATACACACTCATTAAGCCATACGAAAAAAAATTACCTAGTTGTTGATTTACTGACAGAAGAACGAAAAAGGCAACCGCAGAAGATGCGTTGGGTCAGAAGCAATGAGAAAGAGAAAATATATGTTAATCATTGCCAAGATGATTCAACAGAACTTAAAATGGTGGATGGAGAACTTCCACTCAATTGTGCCGACTACTAAAAGGCTTAAACCGACTACCGACTACTAAAAGTTAATGGGCCACTCACTTGGGAGTTCTAGACCTCAAAATATTATGAAGTTTTTTTTCAAGAGTCCTTTGATCCATCCCAAAGAAAAATTCAAGTAAAAATTGGACCAGCTTTTTAGAAAATCTTGCTTTTAAACTGCCTTTATTTAGTCCAAAATTACGCAAAAACTACTCAACTTTTGGAAACATTTTACATAATCTCAAATAAATTTATTTTATCTTAAATATTTCATTTTGAAGGACAGATTAATAAAAGTATCTACTTTTAGTATTGTGGCTGTAGGAAGGCGAGGAAAAAATTAAACTTTTGCAATTTTCGAAAATTCCAAGAACTCAATAAAAATTGGATGTGCCATTTTTACAAGTGTACTTTCATCTATTTGAGAACAAAAATTGAAGGCAAACATTCAAGTAATTTGGAGACTATTTTCAAAATATTCTTGAAACTTCATGTAAAGTACTTCCAACATCAAAATCCGTCTGACTTTCAAGGAGCCGCGAACTCAGCCAGATCATTAGAGATTAGCAATTATGGTGAAAACCATACGTACGGTTTAGCAACTTTTTTCAACATATTATTTAATTTAATATATATATATATATATATATATATATATATTATATGTGTGTGTGTATGTGTGTGTGTGTGTGTGTTTTATATTTATTGAAGGTTATTCAACTATAGGTAAAAATGTCACACCTAGTATGTAAATCGCTGGCATCTTGCCAAAAACGTTATGTAATATATCTTCCTTTCAAAACCAAAAACATTTGTAAAAATTGAACTGGTACAATTAAAATTTTAAAAAATAAGAAAATAAAAAAGCAACTAACATTGTTCACACACAGACAGACAGACGTTTTCCGTAAATCGCTATTTCTGAATCAATGGCCCACAATACGTGGATTATGTCTACTCAACGCGATATATACTACATAACGGAACAAGAATTATCCACTTTTTTGGTATCAGTGTCTATCAAAAAGTGGTTTTTTCTTTCGAAAAATCGCTGTTTTTGCTAGAGTCTTACAATAGTTTCTCTGTACTACGTATCTCTATACTACATAAGTAATGAATACATAAAAATAAACAAACATTTTCCGAGGAGCCAGTTTCATATTTAGCAAGAAATATTTATTACAAATGCTCCTGCATCTGCGTGGTATATGCGCAAAATGTATATGTATATGTGCGTTAGTTTTGCTGCTATGGATACGAAAAGTTTGAACCAACAAGTGACAAGATTGATTTAATGAACATCAATATGTCATAACCAGAAATGCATGAACCAAAATGTGGGATGTGGTATATTTGTAACACAGAAGTATAGACAGAAACCATCCCAGGTATAGAAGGAAATCATTTCTGAAATCGAAGTACACTTAGTAATATAACCACCAATTTAATTTATTGTAACCCATTTCTCATTAGTGGTTTTAATATTCTAGGGAGTACATTTCTAACAACATGGTTCATGTCGGTGATCGTCACTGTTCTTTTAGAACTACCGCGTAAAAAAAAAAAAAAATCAAATGGAACTTAAAAAGTAACTAAGTAAGTATTTTTGAAAGATATCAATTAATAAATTTAAAGGAAACTTCATTGAATTAATGAAAACGTATGTAATAATAGATTATGGTATAACCCTTAGTAATCATCCTGTCTAAAAAATACTATTGGCCCTATACCAACTGCAATTTATTCAGGATCACAAGAAAGACCACGAGGATTGGAATTAACACCCACAATAAGAAGGCAAATTTACAGAATATAATCCTCTCCTCGTTAACGATCTAACAGAATTGAAAATGGGTGGTTGTCAATGCTAGTGAGTATTTCAACATCAGAGCCAGAATTGTGAGATATATACGATGATTTCTCTTCAACCACATTTAAATATACATGAATTGTATAAAAATAAGAAGTGTTACTTATCGACTTGTGTTTTGAAATATTTGTTCAATATTTGTGCTCTACAGCACAGGACAGGGAGGGGCATATCCCTGCACATACACAGGCCGTGGATTTGGTCCCTGGTGCTAAACAATTCTTCATCCATTACAGAACACGTATGTAATCTTCGTCATCCATACTATACAAATGTGCTGATATGGGAAATTTTCTCAATATACTTATTTCTTAATGTACTTTTATATAATGAGTGATTACATGAGTATAGTGTCAGGCAAAGTTCAGTCAACTCCTCTTATAATAAACCACTTGACTAAGATTTTTGGTTCATTAACTTCAGAGGTTTACTATATTCGATAATGCGAAAATGAACAATTTATTTCCTGATTATTGATTTTGTTATTTCATAGGTTCAGTCAAATATCCAAATCCTGTGAATTAAAAAGTTGAATTTGGCCTTAAAATAACAAATTTTTGTTGATGTATGCAATTTTTATTAATACTTTCTAGCAGATTCTTCTTTACAGCCCCTGCTTTATCGACTGTTAATTTAATTGTCCACATTCAAAATATTTTAGTAGTATTGATAGCCTTGAATGGCTCTTTCCCTGTTAGAATACTTTCTTCATTTTTATTCTTTTCGACATCTCACTCGTGTTTTGTATGTTTTGGAAGGCCATTTCGCAGCATTAGCAATGCTCTAGCTGAATGGGATGTCATTAGCTTTCATCTTGCAGACCGTATTAATTAAGTCTTCATATTCGACAGACTTGCCAGAGATGAGCTGAAACAATTTCTAGCGTGGTACTTTCTTTCCGTTCCTTTCGTGCGCCGTGATTGCTACGAAAATCACTCAGCGGATCCTCCGTCTGCAAATAGTTGTGTGTTATGAAATTCACAGCCCTGACAGGAAATTATTTTTCCCGTGAAAGTTGTATTCCCTGAGTTTATTAGAGCCAGGTTAAACGTTCACTATAACCGAATCTTCTAGTATTTATTCGTAATGTATGGTCGATATTCTACTTAAGTAATTTGTCTCTAACAGTATCTTCCTAAACTTTAAATAAAAACTATAAAAGTTCTCTATTCACAGCTGTTGAAGCCGCAGAAGAAAGAAGAAATAGCAGCATTCATTAGTCAGTGTCGACAGTGTCAACTCTTCAATGTCAATTGCCATGTGTTAAAAGACATCAGAAAGCTTTATGGGTCTACGAAATGCAGAATTCCACATCCCACTATAAAAAAAAGTGACAGTAAAATATTCAAATATCACAAAAGTTTGTACAATTCATGACTAAATAAATAACTTGTTTAAAATATACAAAATACTTTTTTTACATTTTCCCCATTGCAATATACATTATTTTTATTTATTTATTTTACGTCAAAAAACCAGTTAAAAACTGCATATGACGTGCTATGAGAAAAGTGAATTGGGTGCATATTTTCAAAATTCTGTGATCCCTACACTAAGTCATATACTACTTAAATTTTGAAACAAAATCTCCCATGTAATAAAATCTATTTTCAAGGATAAAAAAGCAATAAATTTAGGCTCTTATCCATGTTGTCCTTCGGAATAATACTTCCTTCCGCGACAACATGGAAACGATACTTTGAATAATTGTATTTCCCACTGAATTCTAAAAGACGTGCACAGAAAATTACATTTATGTTCAAAAGCAAAACAAGGGACCATCTCAGCATTTGCTCAGTTCAAATGGTAAATAATGCATTATGTATCATTGTTAAAATTAATGTTACTTTTCTTGTGATGCTCAGTATAGTCTCTAATTGTATAGAAACAGTTATGCAGTAGAAACGATTTCACTTGGAATTTAAACTTTTCTATCGAATTTAATCGTTTAATGTCATCTGGCAAAGGGTTGTAAAATAATGTACATGTATTGTATGTGAATTTTTTGTAATGAGCTGTTGATACTGTCACCAGATGAATATGATTTCTACGTCGAGTGTTATAGTAATAGACATTGGCATTTTCTGAAAATGTATTCTGCCCTTAAGTGTCATTTTACAAAAGCCATTGATCTGTAAATAAACAGGACACAATGGTAAAATTCAGATTAATGAAGAGAGGCTTACTGGAATCACGTGGGTGGGATTTGGTTATTTTTCGTACAATTCGTGTTTGTAATCTAAAAGTCTGGGAGCTATAAGATGTATTTCCTCAGAATATTATGCCATATCTCAGGCGAGAATGAACATTCGCGAAATATACGCAACATAAGATCATGGAATGTGGATAACTAATATTCAATGCATTTGTTTCAATAAACGTATTGAAACACATTTCAATAAACGTATTTAGCACGGTACTGAAACAAATCACTATAGAACTAAATTTGATGTATTTGCAAACATAAGTGACGTAGGGAAAATGATACAAATTTACTTACAGGATTGGATCACTTAGCATTTATTTAAACATGAGTACAACATGAATGAAAGTACATACAAGTAGATGAAAGTAGATAAAATGTGAGTTTTCAAAGTTTAGTCGATTTTAAGTCTCGCTGCTCTTACCATACACGCGTGTTCTTCGAAGAGACGATCTGTCACTTTTAGAAAAATAACAATGGGGATTCTATTTAAGGCGTCCATTGGAGAAACTTGCATTAGACTAAAGGAATGTAAGATTTGTTGAATCAGCTAATTCAATGCACCCATGTGTTCTCTTTCTGTCTGTCTGGTCTTTCTAGTCTATCTTTCTGATCTGCCTCTCTGGTCTATGAGTGTGTGTGTCTTTCTTTTTCTTACACACTTATACATCAAACAATTACCATATGACTACTTTATCTCGACGTTTCATCTCTTATTAGAAAAACTAACACACACGCCCTCTTTCTCTCCCTCTCTCCCCCCCCTCTCTCTCTCTCCCTCTCCTTCTCAAATCTAAATTACTAATTTCCAATGCATGTAGAAATTGAAAGGAACTAAAACTACCTCCGGCCAGAAGAGAGGTGTCTTTAATTTTGTCAGATACCGAGGAACTCGGGAAAAATCCAAATGTAGAGACTACTGCGAGTAATGTAGATGTTACTGCGAGTCTGACTTAATTACCAAGCCCAAAGCGTCACATCTTATGACACAGCTGACGACACGAGATAGTAGAATCCAATGAAGTGGCTGCCGACCATGAAATATTTGCTATTACTGAACTGCGTAATAGACAATCACTTTTTTTTTATTTTCTTGGTATATAAAGAACGGAAATCCTGTATAGAAAAATGTGTTGCATAGTTTTTAATACTTTTTTAAAATTAGGATAAATTTTAAAATTGTACGACTCACGATGTATTAAAGCCAAAAAAATTAAAAAATGCGCTATAATTTTTTAATTTATATCTTATTTGAAATAGATGATATTAAATTTTTTGCACACCCGTGCAAGTATCTCAAAGTTCACCATTAGGTGTTGTACCTTTGAATACCCCACCATGTTGTACCACAGAATACCCAATTTTGTACCTTGCAATACCTCACCATGTTTTACTTTCGAATATCCCACCATGTTGTACCTTCGAATACCCAATGTTGTACCTTGGAATACCCTACTGCAATCGCTATCTCGCGCTTCCAAGCTAGAATATTGGCAACCTAAATACTTGCCACTGTGGGGCGCTGTACCTACGATAAAATAGTAGTCGTATTCCGCTCTGAACGGCATTGCCTTTTTCCCTTGTTAGCGTATCAGGCGTAATTTAGCTACAAGCTATATTTGCAAGCAAATTGAATTATTATTATTATTATTATTATTATTATTATTATTATTATTATTATTAGCCTATAACATCCCGTAAAGGGCAAAGACCTTCTGCTTTAGCAGGGTTACAGTAGGTTGATATTCAATTTACCTAAAGATTACTCAATTTCACTAAAATCGATTCATAGCACTATGAATCATCATCTTCTTTTTGCTGTTAATATCCCAGTTGCCTCCATGTTGTTCTCTCTTGGGCCAGTCTCGTCCAGGTGGGACCAGCTGCCCATCGTTGCTGGTCTTGCCTTATAATATGTCCTCCCCAATGCCATTTGCTTATTTTGGCTTGCCGTACTGCATCCTTAATTTTAGTATTTTTTCTAATTTCTGTAGATCGTATTTTGTCTAGGAGCGAAAGCAAAGTGAATAGCATGATTGAAATTACTACTACAGAAAGTGTTATTCATTCAACGACTGTCGTAACTGAAAACAGATTATTTAACATTTTAAAGTTATTGTAAGTTTCACGCTACTTAATTCGTAAGCATTAACAAATTCTTTTCAGGTCAAAGAAAGTGTTAACTTGATCCTACATTTTATTTCATAAAAGAATGCATTCTAGTTACTTATACGCTGGGGTAACTTTTGTGAAATTTCTTTGAAAAAGGTATTAGATTCATACTGCAACTGAAACTTTTATTTAACTGTATTATAGAAATTAATTCAATTGTAAATAAGTTGAAGTTCATTTTAATTTACACAACAGTTGTTACGTACTGTACAGGAATTATTTGAGACGATCGTTTTCCGATTATTTTCTTTATTTTGTATGTTCAATGTTTTGTACATAAAGGTGTATTTGTACGTACATTTTTTTATTGTGTCTTTTCTTTGTTACTGTGCTTATAGTATAATCATTTGTCAGTGTTTGTTTCAAGTGCTAGTATGTTGTGTATTCCAATTCAAGGATTACTGCTATTCTTTTCAAATGTTTGTAATTCTAAAAAAGAATACACTCTCCTTGTTAATTTTTCAAAAGTACCTGATCTTTCTTTCCGAAAGACGACCCATACCCTGCGTTACAGTGGGAACAGAATTTTAGCAGTATTAAAACTAGTGACATTCATTGTTAATACGGATGCCACTCATCGAGGAAATCTAATCTTCTGCTCGAGTCATTCGTCCAGAAACCTCACAGGGAAGGGGGGAATAAGGAAGGTAACACTACCATGTTGTACCTTGGAATAGCCTATGTACTTTCAGACTGTCGAAAAAATGTAAAATATTGAGGGAGAAAGAAAGAAAATATTGATTTTAGAAGTATATTGATAAGTAAATATTGTCATATTATTAACGATACTGGCAAAATGTTATAGATTGGAACTTAAAGAATATATTAGCTGGTTTTATTTCCTAAAGAATTAAGAAACTATGCAAATTCCATAAAAAGGTGCATTTACTTTATCAGTTGCACACAGTAAACAGCCTTAGTCCATTGGCATTTCGTAGGCACTTAAGTTAACAGGAAATGTCAGAATATTGTTTTGACGTTCTGTTTTTACTGCAATAGTTGGTGATAGCCGTTCGCAAATTATTTCTTCATCGTCAACGTTACCTCGTTTGCAAACAAACGTATTGCATACCTTTTTAACGAGGTATTTTACTTCATGACAATATACGTCTTTTCACGACTTGAGCCACATAAAAACATTTCCCCCTTTTTTCTTACATGCAGAAAAACGTAATCACGTTCTTTAACAGCAGAATCTATTTCACAATTCACCGGCTTTTTTCTTTCTATAAAATATCTTTTTAAAGATTGTTCATGTCATAATCTTCACAGAACGACGTTAACGTCATTTGTTTGTCCTCAGAGCTAGAACGTTTATTAAAAATTCCTTTCTTCTTGGTAACATTATTCATTTTTCTCTTCTTAGGAATTAATTGTCTCCCTTTTTGCTTGTATTTCCTTCTTTTCAAGGATGACCGTTGAAATTCTGGATTATAACTACACGAAATGAATTAAATCCTCGCATGTTAGATGACTTATTTTTGTAAATGTTGCATCTGGATTTATGCACTTTTTCGAAACCAGGGCCCTGTAATAAAAGTTCTTCTGACGAAAATTCGCCGTTTTCTCGTGCAGCATTACATAACATTCTACTGCGTAGCGAGACAGTAAAAAAAAAATAGCGTAAAATATTGTTTAAGGTTAAGTGCACCGTAGAACTAACACTACCATTATATGAAGCGTATTTCAAAGTTATAATTCACACCTCAACATTAAAAACAAGTAGTAGTTGTAAAAATATAAAAACCAAGAAGTTGAGGACAAACTATTTATTTACCATAAGTAGATTTTTATTTTTCTAAACGGCAACAACAAAACCAGTGATAATACCATCGCTCTGTCTTATCTTCCCTTTAGAGTCAGAATGAACAACTACAACATGTCTCTTGGCCTGTTATGTACTAGATGACAGTGGAATGCAATTTATCCCAAGGTATAATAAGCCCAAGGTACAATACTCTTCCCTTCTCCTATATGCTATTGCAGTATTCGTGAATAGTTTTAGTTCAAATATTTAATTCACTGCAGTGTGATACGATAGTATATTATTTGTCGTTCTTGAGTAGAGTACGTGCTACTTTCTGCAAAAAAAAGGTTGTGATTCAGCAGCATTTTTTCTGTTCCAAGACACTAGTTACAAGATATTTCTATTTTTTACTATTAATCTAAATACGATACCCATCTTCACATTATTTATTTCAAAAACATAGAAACAATTTAAAAAACTGTTACAATGTTTATAAAGTTTCCACTGTAAACTTGCAACCTAAACTTTGAAGCAAAAGCTTATATTAAGTTCAAGAACTGCATCATATTAATGTTATTTACATCACTTATTTCTAAACAAAACTGTAATATAATCAAAATTCTTCACTGAATTGTGTAAAAATGTATCATCTTGACAAACCATTTGTTCTTACACCGAGAAACATAAGTTAAGATTTAGAACTGACTGAAACATGGGATAGTTTATAACTATACTACTAATGATATTCTGACATTTTTCAGTCTCAGTCATGTTTTTATCTATATATTTGTTATACTTTTTACAATTATTACTAGCTTTCGAAATAATATCACTGTTAAATTTTTTTAAAGCGCTAAATTCTAGAAGAGGATATTCCGAAGAATAATACAGCAAAAATTCATCACCTTATTAGTCGTTCATTAACCGTAGATGAGTTCAATGAATTTAAAATGGCTTTAATTCTAGGGTAGTTTACAACAGTAAATATTTTCCAAGCAGCTTTAAAATATCACGTTTAAAATGTGTATTTACAGAAAGTTTTGAAGAAATTTCATAACAATGACCTATAAATATCATATTGTCAGTTCTGACAGCTGAAGGTTTACCGTAACTAAGTTACACAGGGCAGGCCAAATTTCTATTCAGAGCGGACGTAGTTTCATCGTCTCTTCAAAATTCAAAAGTATTACCTACTAAAATTATTTAATTTTCAGTTGCAATCACTAACAACAACGCTTATTGTGTGGTAAGTGAGTAAATTATGTTTTTTTACATTCTTTTGCATTTCTAAAAATGTATGAGGCAAAAAAACATTCTCATTTGAATTGTTGACATACACTAAATAGTGTAAGTACTAACTGATTAACATTATCAAAACTTTTCAAAAAATGAAATAGAACTAGAATAGTAAATCCTTTAAATCAGTACAGCGTTGTATGTATACAATTACTTGATTATTGTACGTCATCGTGAGTGTTCAAAATGTAGTGAAGTCAGAAATATAATCCAAATTATAAATAAAATGACCCAAATAAAATATTTATCTCAAATTAAGTGAATACCAGAACTGAAAGATGAGAAAATATAACAGGATTAACATTTTACTTAAGTAGATGTAATATTGTATCGAAAGCAAACAAAACTACTCAATATAATGTTCGTATAAGTAAACTATTCTCTATTTATAGAAACTATGTTTAGCTTTACAAACAAGTTAATTTTAAAATGAAAAACATCAGTAATTTATTGAAATTAACACACCTAAGAATAGTTCACGGTATCCTTAAATACTTGAATAAATATGGAAACATTACCAGTTACATATAAGTTTATTTTATAATTTACTGCAAACATTTGATAACATGACCTCATAAAAGGCTTTACATGTTCCTACAATTCGTTGGGCATTATCATTTATCGAATGTAAATTAGTAGTTAATTGTAATGCAAAGAATTCTTTTTTCAGAATGTTGATGCTCTTCATCTACTAGCCATATCCAAACGTCCTTGACTCATCCCTATAAGTTTACGAGGAAGATCCGAATTCACCTCCTCAGAATTCCAAAATGTACTGCTGTTCAGGTTGCTGGTAAGTAGAAATTCAATATATCTGGTGTCATTTCATCATCATAGTATCATCACAAGAACGATATTTTGCATTCTACGGCCAGAAAATCATGAAGTAAAAGAACTGGTATTACACAACGGTACACTAATCTTTTTGTTGAAAATTTTGCGTTGCTGACAAACAATGTATTTATTTTAAATATTATAAAAAATAACCATCAAATATAAGTAGAAAATCCAAATCAAATCCCTAAAAGTTATTAATGAAATCACGAAAAATTATTTGTAAAAATTATTTTCAGTAGACATTTTATAGTACTAGGATAGTGTACACTGTTATGTAAGACATCATTCTATAAAAAAGTCATTTCAGAAATGGCAGACATTATTCATATAATTTGCAAAAGGCATCCTGTGTGAATACTTCTATACTTGTATGTAAAATCTTCTGTAGTCACCTCATAAATTTATGTATTATTTCACAGGAGATTACATTAGTTAGTTCATGTGTTCAAAAGTATTAATGGAAGGAATTCATCAATTTTTTTCTTTTCTGAAATTTTAAAAGAATAGAAAAGCTAGTTTATTGTTTAAATGACCTACGCAGTTTGTGTACAGTATTTTCTAAAACTAAGTAAAGAAAAAATCAAATCACGTATTTGAAGTCCTGAAATAATTTAAGCTCATTGGTACTGTAAATTGTTGGTAAAGTTTTTTTAAAATTTATTGACACTGATCAGACATTTCATTTTATTAAATAATGGAATTCATATATATCCCGTTTCTATTTAAATAAGATTATCAATCTTAAAAATTATAAAAATAAGTAATACTTAGTAAATATAGTTTACATTATCCATAAAATGTACGTCGAAGTTAAACAAGCCTCAAAGATAAGAAGAGATAATATGAACAAATTGTAGTGGAATAACAAGGACATTTACCTGTGTGGAGTCCAAAAAACTGTCTTGGGATTACTACGAAGCATAGTGCAGATTTTCATTGTTAAAATATAAAAAATGAATTTCTTAACCTAATGAAAAGATAGAAGTGGTACAATTATGTACTAAAAAAGTAGCCACATTATGAATAAAAACCTTAACAATGCAAGGTAATCTTCAAACTAAAAGTAAATTTTATTTCAAGAGCAATAATATATAAATATGTAAGACACAAGTGAATAGTGTAATGGTTTTTGGAGAATAAACATAACTACTTAAAGATAAGAGGAAGAAAAGAAAAAAAGTATTATGAAAGACAGAATCCAAAATGTTAAAGAATAGTTTCGGAAATCGGCAAATTACTCCGAAGAGTATTGGAAAAGACACAAAGACATATTATGAAGAAGTAAAATTTTTAAACCTTAGGATATCGTAACAAAATAATATAATCTAATAAGAAAAATAACATCACGGCTTCGAATTATTTAGAAAAAGTAAAGGAGTAATACAATATTGTAACTTGTAGAACAAACAAGTCATTGAAGTGAATGCTGATGTTTTATCGAAAACATTTATTACAAGATTTGCTGTTGATAAGAAGTTTGAAACTTTCAAAATGGGAAGCACTACAGAATAAGGATAACGCTGTGTCGCCGTCTTTCAGCCCATCTCCCTGCTGCGCCCCTTGCTGCAACCCGTGCTGTACCCCCTGCTGGGAAGACTTTCCCCCGTGCAACCCTCCCAGCCGCCCACCCAGCAGCCCGCCCAGCCGCTCGCCCAGCTGCTGCAGCCAGTGCTGCGTCCCGCCCAGCTGCCCGCCGCCGCATCCCTGTTGCCAGTATTTCGAGCCGGACCACCCCGACGACAAAGAGTGCCTCCGCGGCTACCCTCCGCCCCTGTACTGTTTCCCGACCACTTTGACGCGATGTTGCTCCTCGCGGAGGCCGCGCGCCATTCACAGCTCGTTGACGGACATCGACGAGGGCGACGGCTGCGGGAACGGCAACGGCAACGGGAACGGCAAGAGCCAAAGCGGATCCCGGCGCCAGTCGCAAGACTGCATCCCGCAGCCGCGCTGCTACCCGTCGCCGTGTTGCCGGCCGGTCGTGCCCCGCTGCCGCTCGGCCTACCCGCGCTCCTGCCACTGCATGCCCTGCTGCCGGCCGCCCAGCGGCATGACGCGCTGCCCTCTGCCGTGCGACGACGGCAACGGCTTCGAGGAAGACGAAGAGCCGCCCCCGCGCTGCAGACACCCGTGCCTGGGCTTCTAGCCCCCGCCGCGTAGTACCCCAAAGGCAGGGCGTGCACGCGCCTACACTTGCGTGCGATGATTGCAGTTGCGGCGGCTGCGGCTGCGGCTGCGGTTGCGGAGGTTGTTGCTCGGGCGGGAACTGTGGACCCGTGGGGCGCTACTGGTCGCTTTGCTCCTGTGGATGCGCTTGCAACAGCTGTCACTGAAGGCTCCTCTGGAAGCTCGGCTTGCCGGGCGGGTCGCACTTGTCGCACGTAAGGGTGATGCGTCGGACAACGTGCACCAGGGACATGTGGGGATGGGGCGTGGGGCGAGAGCTTTCCCCTGCTGTCAACCAGGGATGGAGTCGGTTCCTTCGCGTGAACTGGTACGTACGTGCAATTAGAATCTTATTTCTTTATATACCCATTTACTATAGCATGATCTCGCTAATGACTATTACTACTACGATAACTAAATATTAAACATTTTATTGATTATTTTAATCTGAAAGAATTCAATTTATGAAGGACTTCAGCAATATATTAAACAAAATGTTTTCAAAATAACTATTTTTAAAAAAAAAATGCTTATAAAAATACACTGAGGTGAAATTAACGTCTATTATAACTTATTAATTTCTATTATAACTTATTAACTTCTATTATAAACTTTTATTTTTGACAGATATTCTCGTGACCTTTATAATTACAAGAGCATTATCATCACACATTTTCTATTTTGGCTGCTCTGTGTGTGGAACTCCATACTTCAAAAATCTTCAAGCATACATCCGATCATGGAAGGTACATATATGAATAGAAATCATTCTTTAGTGTGAAATTAAAGAATACGAGAATAACGTAAAAAGTAAACTTGATTTTAATAGTCATTCAGGGTCACTTTCCAAGAAAAATTAAAATAAAATCGCGTTCATTTTATGTCTGTTCATGAAAGAGAATTAAACAATGCAACTATAACTTAAAAAAATATAATATTTAATTGTATGTGCATGTTTGCAGCGTTGTCTCGGCATTCTGACCAGTTAGAGGCTTCGTCGTCGAGGTTAGCGTCAATAGAAAGAACCAAGCCCTCTGAATTACGTCTGTGCCTCCACAGGATGGGAACATGAAGTGTAAGAATCAGATGAATACTACCTTTACAGTGTAGTGAAACATAAATATCTGTATAATTAGAGTATAATTTTCTAAACTTGACTTAAATCGGCATTTTAAAGTTCCGTGTACGACTTCCTTGTAGAACTGATTTTAATTATAATGATACAGGCAAAAAACAAACTATTACAATTAAACCCATTAATCAACAAAAACAGCCATCTACCATATGACACCGCACTCGCAATATATAAAACAATAGTCAGACTCCTCCTACTGTATGTATGCCCAATATGGCTAAATGAAGCTAGAACCTATCTTCATAAAATCCACATTATCCAAAATCAGCTCCTAAGCACAATGACCAACGACCAATGACCAGCACCATGGTTCACATCTAAAGCACAGCTCTATAAAGTATTTAATCTCCAACTCATAATTCAGCACCTATCCACCCAATTCTACTCCAACCTATTGCAGATACAAAATTTAACCGGATTCAACCTAGCCAGAAACTTCATCTATTCCACGAGAATCAAAAACAAGTACCCTTTCCACATATTCCTACAACCATTTTTTTGAAATGGACCCTCATTAGAGGCGACCATTAGGTTTCCTCGACCGCAATGTTAGCTGGAAGATTAATTTTAGTTTAGATATTAAGTCATCAAACATATGTAGAGCTAATGTATGTGAGGTTTGTAAATTTCATGAAACCGGGAGCGGTAGCTCAATTTATCAACTGATGTCACTGCAGCACCTCTGACCGGGAGATCCTAGGTTCGAGTCCTGACGGTGGCAGGATTTTCGACACCTAGCTTTTCTGTGAGGTCGAATTCGGTCGCTGTATGGAGGAGAATTCTAGCCACCGACTGCTCCGATCGGTAGTTTTGCGTGGTTTCTCCGATCGAACACCAGGCGAATGCCGGAGCAGTACCCTACCAAACGAGCCACGGACCGCGCGCGATCTGTCCTTCCTCTTCCTTGTCCTATCCTCTCCCCTTACACACACACACACACTTACACTAACATGCACTACACTACCACATATTCCGGTCGGGAGCTTAGAGTTTGTCCCGGCTGGGGCGGTGCCCTGCTGGTGGGAGGGTCCTGGTTAGGGGGAAACACCACTAGCCGACAGTAGGTCGGCACCGGATCTCGCCAACCAGCGGGGAAAGATCACTGCCATCTCCCGAGAAACAACATGCACTACACTTGCGGTACTAATGACCAAAGCAGTTGACGCGCCCGGAAACACGAAAAAATCAATCAGTCAATCAATTTCTTGAAGGATCTTGAATAGATTAAAAAAAAGAAATGGGGCGCGCTGTTCCCCCAGAATAAGCGAGCCGGTGTTTGTGCCGCAGGGCGCCGCGGCGGCGGCGGCGACGTCGCCCGCCGGCGCATCCGTCCGGAGAGCCAGCGCGGGCCGCGGGCTGCCTGGGCCTGTCCCGCTCGCCTCTGCGCCCGCCGCCGGCACTCCGCTGCTCGCTTGCACCTTCGGCGCCTGCGGCGCGGGGGCAGGCGCGGCGCGGCACAGCGCGGCGGGCAGCCCTTCCATCACGGCGGCGGTTTGCCCCTTCGCGCGCACCTTTTCTTTTTTTTTTTCACCCCCTTTTTATTTTGTATTTTTTCGCTTTCACTCGGTTCCTGCCAAGGCGCCGCGTTCAAGTCCATGGATCCGCCGCGACGGGTGGGTCCTCGGGCGCATGCACGTCCGGGTCGCCGGCCTGCCAGCCCATCGCCCTCGACGCGAAGCCACGCCCATAAAAATCAGAAAATTTGTAAACATTTTTTTAAAAAACTTTTTTGCTCTGGTTACAACATCAATAAATGGCTACTCCGCTCTGAAAGTTGTGTATTTTTTTGTGTGTGGTCAAAAGTAATTGTTGGAAGCAGAAGGAAATAAATTTTGCCATCAATGCTTTAAAGCGAGAAGTCCTGATAGTATACTTTTTGATTTTATTAGCAGCTAACAGGAAATAATTCAATGAAACATGGTGTTAGGCAGATAATTTTATTGAACTATGTGAAGTGCGGAGGACGAGAAATCTCTATGGCAGAGCTGTTGACGTAACAAACAGAATTGAATTTTCACATTCACATTACATGGAAAATACGAATAGCAAATTATTAGTACATCCGTTTAATTGCGAATTACTTGGCTTACGGCAGCTGGAATCACAATTCATAAATGTCTGCAGTTTTGATCAATATTGGATGTGCATTCTAAATATCGTAAGACACGTCAAAAAACACAATATACTATCTACAACAAATCTACTTCCAAAAATGTCCGTCCAAAGCAAATATGAGAACAGTTAAGGAATCTTCATAACATGAAGCATACGAACATGAAGTTGAAGGAGAATAATTGAAAGATTTGTCATTTAAACGTTACGATATCGCGAAAGATTGTGGATACCTGGTAGGCAAGATATATATTTTATAAAGTAACAGTAATTTTTCTGAAATATGGGCACATTTTCGATAGCTCTCATTTTGCTAGTTGCGAAATAAGTGAAGCATTTTGTTATTTTATCGGCAGTACTATCCAATCACATCTGCAGCTCATTCGATGCAAATGCACTACTACACGAGAGTAAACATTTTTTTATCGGATATCAAAAACGCATGTTATATTTTTTTCATAATTTAACTATATTGGTAAAAGAAGAGACCCTAGAGCTTAAGAAAACAAGCGCCTGTAATACTATATGGTTCTCGGAATATACGCGTAAACTGAGAATAATGATTCATTTCTTTTCATCACTCTCATATAGTCTTTGCTTTGGCAGTTGGGTAACTCTTGAGTTGCTTTCGAAGCAAAATATTCTCCCCCACTTGTTGCGCTTTTTGTGAAGCTCAATGTAAAACAATGGGAGGGGGAGGGGGGGCTAGAGTGGGCATTTTCATTCAGAATACTGTAACGTAAATCCTTTCTTTAATATTTTCGTGGGTTGAGCCGAGATCTTGTGATAATTCATATTATAGATGCATGGTAGTAGTAATAAGTCCACAATGAATAAGTATAAATAGTGCATTAACACGTTATACACTAATACTAATAACAATACGATACTAATCAGTTTGGTAATATGTGTATTAGTGTATAATGTGTTAAATACTCATTAATTGTGGTCTGATGACCTCTTTCTTTAATTTGAAGACTTCTGTGCCTGCTGCATACTTTAGAATTTAATGTTTTCAGTAAAAAATAATATTTTCCATCTAAAAACATTTGCAATACAATTTTTTAAACATTTGTCCACTGTGGCCCACCCTCGGGGAATAATGTGGACAACGTGTGGGGCTGATGTGGACACCCACAAAAACATTTTTGTATCTCATTTGTATTTTTAATACGTTCTAAAACAACATTATTTTATTAGAAAGAGTTTTGAAGGCTTATCTATGCAATGTAAAACATTCTTCAATATTTCCTCACTGATATTGCATCTTTAGGTTTTCCTAACATACGTTCTGACCATCTGAAATGAGAAAGAAGAAAGTAAACTAATTGATAAAGGCAGCGTTTACTTATTAAACAATTATTATCTAAAAAAGGTACTGATTACATTATTATTCGTTCAATATTTTTCCATAGAATTATAAGAGACATAATTAATTATGGAAGATATCATTTACTTACTTAGCAATTATTGTCTACAAAGGTACATATTATATTATTCGTTCAATAATGTTCAGAAATATTATTTTAAGCTCAGAGCTGCGTTGAAGCAAAATGGTAGTGTCTTTAGCTTGAATTTATCATCCATCAAACTTTCATAAATAGTGTAGAGTTGGTTATTTAATGAAAAATCTTTGCACACATGTGATTATATTTAGTCACACTGAACAAAAACTGTAAAAGTTAGTCTTCAACACTGTGGGGTTAGTGTGGACAATCCTAGAGCCAATGTCCACAATAACCCCCACCCTCCATTTTGAAAACTTTGTGTCAGTATCACTTTATACCAAAATGAAATATACTTTTACTATGTGCAGAAGATAACCTAAACATCAAGTTTTCATATGAAGTACATTTAAAATCAATATTTGAAGACCAAAACTCGTTACTCTTTAAATGGAATCTCAAATTTTTGAATTAATCCGGAGAAACACTTTTCACAATTACACAACGACCACTGAAGATCTACTGGCCAAACGTGGCTGCCTTAAAGAAAACTGTGTGGCCATCATCTAAGAAATAATTTTGACAGATTACGTGTGTTACCTGTGGAATAAACACATTAGTCCACAGTAGCCCCCTCTCTCGTAAATAGATTTCATCTCAAGCAAGATAACATACATTCCATGTATTGTATTACAGACCCATAATAACTCTTTTTCCCAGTTCCATAATATTTATTCTCTATATTTGTAATTTCTTGGCTTTTCTCGTTTGTTTTGTATATTGTAGTCAGGTAACGATAGAAATTGTTGCTCTCGAATGATAAGAAAAACAAAATTCATGTCGTCCCCCACAATCAAGCAAATTTTTAAAATTAACAAGTTCTTTGGTAACATCAATAAAAAGAATATACTAATCATGATGAAAGGCAGTAAGTAATCTGTAAATTTGGGTAAAAGGTTTGAATTTCTAACACGTTTAATAATGAGTAGTTCGTATTAATTGCACTGCTTATCTTCCTTTTACTTAGAAATATCTGCCACATAACGCCATGGATATGCTTATAATCTGCAATAACCCTTCCTGACTGCCTAAGGTTGGACATGAGGTAAGTAATTTATAAATATGTCATTAATGCACTTGCCACTACCTTTGAAACGTGATGTAATTGGTAGGTAATTATCTAATGAGTTAACTAATTTAGTCATCTTTCATTAATTTTTACAATTGAATAAAATAAACAATATTTTATTGCATACATATTTGTAAGAAGTAGATTCTTACAAATATTTACGAACAAAATTTGTGTTGAAATAACCGAAAGAATATTTAGCTACCAACTAATTTGGTTGATATTGTGTATTTTACACAGGGGATCCTACCAAATATGAGCCAGCTCCTTAACGGTTCCCGATATCGAAATGCAGTTTTCGCTCAACAATGCGGAATCAAGAGGCAAGTATAATGTGCCGGAGAGATATTGTTAGAATTATTTTTAGTTTTTGAGAAATTTAATCATCTTTGATTTTTAAAATGGAAATATGTATTTTTTTCTCTAGGTATAGAGAGATCGTAAATAGGCAAATGCAATGATGTAAGATCTGTTAATGTTTTGATAGTATTTGGGTACAAAATTATACTTTTTAACATCTGATTTTAAATGAAATGCACAAGATTTCCTGTATCAACCCTTGCAATTGTCTCCTTTGGGGAAGGTTACGATTGCGGTGCCGGCCCTTTGTCGGGGAGAGGCTGCGAAAACCAGCTTTCCCAAAAGCTATAGTTGCGAAGGCTGCTACAGGAAAAAATGCAACTTTAATTTAAAATCTATTGCAACTGACAAAAATAAATGGTTTCATTTGAAAAATCAAAGATAATTAAATTTCTCAAAAACTAAAAATATTTCAAACAATATCTCTACACCATATCACTTGCCCCACGATTCCGCATTGTTGATCAAAACCTGTATTTTCATATCGGGAACCTTTTAGAAGTAATAGGGGTGGCCCATAGTTGGTGGGTCGCTCTGTATATGTACAATATACATGATGAACCAGGTTTCTTGTTAACTAACAAAACAAAAAATGTAGGCTTAAAGTAAAGCGTGTTCATTTGATAATGTAACTCAACTTTATTTTAGTCCAACTTCGTACGGTGAGTATTTCATCTAACCCTTGACGTGACGAACTGCGCACTTGGAGCCAGCCACAATGAATTCGCAGAGCATCGAGTGCGAATGCGGGTGAGTTAACTGTTATATGCAAGTTGCATTAACTGTCGTTAAAATTAATATTTTCAGTACACAATATCTCTTCTAGATTACAAAACTCGGCTATATTGGCGAATACAACTTCTTTGACACTGTTCACAATGTAAATACTTCTGTAGCAAACGATTGAAATGCACCTACAGTTTGTAGACGAATCTCTTCAAACATTTGTGCAAACGATTGGGGAAAATACAACATTTTATCTACATTTTTGATGAATTTTCAGATAAAATACAAAGCATAAAATGAAAATTGCAATGTATTTTGGAGGTCATCGTTGTTTACATGATAATTTCTTCCTGACTTTAAGTGTATTGTACGAAAAAGTCTCTTCAATTCCAAAATGTTTGGTAGCAGATGCTACACGACCATCTGAATTGAATTTTAAAAATTGCCCTGTATCCATAACAAAGATCTCTTACACTGAGACCCTTCCCTTTTCGTAGTGGTTTAAAGAACAACATTATTTCAAAGAGATATAACGTTTTAATATCAAAGAAATTAGATATCCAAATTTTAAAAAATTGTCATCTCTTCCCCCCTTACACACACACACACACACACACACTTATCACGCACTACATCTCACATAGATCGGGAGGCAATTCGAAAGATAAATAATTTCTCGGCTGGAGTAATACTCAAACAAGCAGAGATTCACGCAAATCAACGTGTAGGTTGGTGCTGGATATCATGTTCCAACAGGCCAGGAACATTCCCACCCTCGGCAATAAAATTCACCACAATCACGGAACTAATTACCTTAGTAGTTGACGCGTCCGGGAAATCTCGCTCGTCATGAGCGGTGTGGTTACTATTACGACTCATGTTGACCACAAGCTTCTAGGAGTTATTGTTTTACAAAAGTAGACGATCTTTTGGGCAAATATCAAGCGTTTCAGCAAAATCGCATGACAACACTTCTGTTTGTGGGTCATTCCATGCCAAATCAGCCAAAGTTTCCCGATCATGTTCCGATTGGACTGAACCTTTGTAAGTCGTTTTAAAAAGACGAAACAACACTGAAAATGGTCTTTATTGATTTAAATTTTTCTTCTATTAACTTCATTTTGAGAATTATGAAATTTCATGTTTTGTATGAGTCTTAGAGGGTATTATAAAAAAACTCTAAAAAGTTCTTCAAATTTGATTTTACTTAGCAACTTGCTTTATATCTCGTAAGTATACATCCCACGCTCAAGGTTTAAAACAATAAACCTAATTATAAGAATATAAATAATGCCACATTTAGGGCAAAGTAAAAAACTAGGATTTTTTTTTCAAATACTCGATCTCAGATTTTCATTTTTTCCTGTCAAATTACAGCGAAAGCATAGTATTTTATAGTAGTGAAAGAATCTTGATGATAAATTGGAATTTACTCAAGTTATTAGCAGTTACAGTTAGATTTTCATTTTCGCCTTTTAAGAGCTTAGAAGAATGATACATATATTGGTTTATCATTTGTAAATCTTGCTTTAGTAATTAATTCTCATACATTTTAAATGTACCTGAAGCATATTTTCGAAGGCTGAAATTTCTATTTATATATAGCTGTATGTTAACTAATAATTATCAACCCAAAATTAAAAATATATTTATATGCAACAGAACCTTAAAAACAAGTCTGACGTTCGAGTGCTTTTTCTTTTTCGTTTCTGCATCCTCATATCCTTATAAATAGGTTTATTGATTTAAGCCTGAGGATGGAAATGAATATATAAAATATATAAAGTAAGTTGCAAAGTAAAATCAAACTTGACGTTTTAGTAGTTTTGTTGGTAATACCCTCTGAGACTCATGCAAAACATGAAACTTCATAATTCTCAAAACGAAGTTAATAGAAGAAAAATTTTGAAGTCATAAAGACTATTTTCAGTGTTGTTTCGTTTTCTTAAAACGACTTAAAAATGTTCAGTCCAATCGGAAGATGATCGGAAAACTTTGGCTGATTTGGCATGGAATGACCCTTACTTCCTCATCAACGCATCGTGGTTTATACCCAAATTAATAAACAAATTCATTATGAACTCCAAATACCATCAATCACAGATAATCTGATCAACTTATCCTCCATATTTTTCAGTCTCTTATCATCCTGCCCAAGTACAGCCCAGTTTCAACTAAGACAACAAGCAAACTCACCAAACAAAATCAAATCTAGATTCCCTAAAGACATTTTGAAACTGCCTTCAAATAATAACTTAACCAAAAAGTCCAAACCTTTATACCTATACTAATCCTTCCGCAAATCCACAGCCAATAAAAAGAAAAGAAAATGACAATATATCTATCTATCTATCTATCTATCTATCTATCTATCTATCTATCTATATATATATATATATATATATATATATATATATAATTATTATTAAGTTGTAACACAGTAACACATTATCGTTAAGTTGTAGCGGTAGCTCAGTGCATCAACTGATGTCACTGCTGCGCCTGTGATCCTAGGTTCGAGTGCTCACGGCAGCAGGATTTTTGACACTAGCTTTTCAGCTAGGTCGAATTCAGTCGCTGTGTGGAGGAGAATTCTAGCGGCCGGCTGCCCTGATCGGTAGTTTTCCGTGGTTTCTCCAATCAACACCAGGCGAATGCCGGAGCAGTACCTTACAAAACGGGCCACGGACCGCGCGCGATATGTCCTTCCTCTTCCTTGTCCTATCCTCTCCCCTTACACACACACACACACACCACTAACATGCACTACACTACTACATATTCCGGGAGAACGGTCGGGAGCTTATAGCTTGTCCCGGCTGGGCGGCGCCCCGCTGGTGGGAGGAGTCGGGTTAGGGGAAACCCACCAGCCGACGGCAGGCTGATGTCGGATCTCGCCATCCAGCGGGGGAAGATCACTGCCATCTCCCGAGAAAAAAAGCCTGCACTACACTAACGGAACAAATGTTCGAAGCAGTTGACGCGCCCGAAATCAGGAAAAAATCAATCAATCAATCAAAAAAACTTTAAAAAGTTTCCATTACGTTAATGTATAAATAATGTAGTCACTTCTGTAAGGCCATTTGTTCGATCGGATAAAACTAAATTTAAAAAAAGACTCCATGTCGTAGTTGGGGACATGCCGAGATTTCCTTTCCCGCAAACGCCTTGCGTGCGTGCATGCGTGTAACTGGCAAGCGGCTGGCGGTGTGCGGCAGGTGCTGGAACATCGTGGTGAAGGTGGTGCCGCCCGGGGAGCCCTGCCCGTGGTGCGGTAGCTGCGAGCCGCACGACAACTGCCCCGAGAAGCAGCGCGCCCTGGAGGTGGCGGAGGCCAAGGCGGCGGGCCTGCCCGTGCCGCCCGTGCAGCAGCCCTGCAAGCAGGAGGGCGAGTGCGACCGCGAGAGGAACAAATACAACATCTTCCAGTTCGAGCGGTGAGCTGGCGCGCCACGCTTTGGCGCATGCCGCCGCGTGCCATTTTGTGCGGAATTCAGAGTTTTTAAAAATATGTGAAGAGGAGCAGAGCTTTAATGATTTAAAATCACATCTCATCGAACGTACGTTTCACTGGAGTTGGAGGTGGAAATGTCCCTATCAAACGTCAATTTGCCGGCCCGGTGGCCGAGATCGCTAAGGCAGTAGTCTCGTAGTGATCTCGGATCGAAGGGTCGTGGCTTCGAGTACCGCCTGGCGCATAGTTATATTTGTGTTCGTCCTTTCACCCATTATCATCACCATATCGTTTCACCTTCAAAGTTACCATAACGTTAATGCCAATAGTGGTCGCTAATGACCTAGATGTTGATGCGACCTTGACCAAAAAACTGTCAATTTACCAACACCCAGTGCAAAAAAGCATAATTCGTTAATACAAATTATCTCAAATAGAAAAACGACCATCGGAAGGTTTAATCAAATTTCAGCTTCTGAGATCATTTGTCTGCCTTAATTTATTACACTATTTTTCATGTGAAGATTTTAGAATATTATGTTCGTTTTTCCACTCATTGTATTACTTTTCTTTAATTTATATTTTTGTTCGGTTGGTTTTATTCTCTTGATTATTGACATTTATTGTAACGTAGTTTCTTGAGATAACCTTGACAAAATTCCATGTCCTGTTAGTTGTACGTCCTTCCTTAAAATTCTTGTAGGTCATTCATGGGGTGTTTCTGCAGGGGGGTTTTAAAGTAGCATTGACTTGAAAAGCTTTTACTGCAGAAGGATCTTCATGTAAACATCTCCTCCATTTTCTCTCTTTACTATAGTTTACTTACTACTCTCTTTACTAAGACAAGTATAAGAAACACTTCACAATACAGTCGCGCATTTTCGGTGAAAAATATCAAGTTTATAAGTTTTCAAGAGGAGATGTCAAGTGGACGTATCGAGCCGATTTTGTGAGTGTGATTGATGTAAATGATTACCGAGTCGGGTTGAAGAGTATGATTTCCAGGCGTGGCACACTAGACGAACGGACGGGCGAAGTTGATAAAACACATAGACAACTGAGACTGGTGACTTTGAAACGACCACTTCGCAACGACAGCTTCAAGATAAAGCAATAGTCTATCCGGGAGCTCTAGTGTTCATTCAGCGGTATACGTACGAGAGGTGTAGTATCGAAGACGCAATTAGGAATGGATGGAAAAGTCTACAGTTATGGAGCCAACCATCAATCTAATAGTGGATTAGGTCGCGTCTGCAGTCGTTAGGCGTCGGTGAGTGATGTGAGATTTTATAGTGGGATTGACGAGCAGGGCGAATTCAGTCGCTGTTTGGGGGGGAATCCTAGCGGCCGGTTGCACTGATCGGTAGTTTACCGTGGTTTCTCCGATCAACACCAAGTGAATGCCGAAGCAGTACCCTAACAAGCGGGCCACGGCCGCGCGCGATCTTTCCTTCCTCTTCCTGTTCCTATTCTCACCCCTTACACACACACACACACGCACAAACTCACACCCAAACAAACACACTTACAATTAATACGCACTACACTACCACATATTCCGGAGACTGGTCGGGAGCTTTGTTTGTTCTGGCTAAAGTGGTACCGCGATGGGAGATCTCATTGTATGTTCATGGTGGTGTGGTCGGCGCCGGATTTCACCTTCCGACGGAGGGAAATCACCGCCAACTCCCGAGGACAATACATGCACTACACTTACGGGACTAATAACCTAAGCTGCATCGATAACGGTGTATCGGGCTGTTATACCCAGGTTTGCGGGTTCAAACCCGATCGAAACTATGGATTTTTAAGGGTGAAACAAATCTTTCATACGCCTTCTTTCCGAGAGGAAGTATTGCTGGCTCTCCCATGTTAGTAGATTTACTGCATGTGAAAGATCCTCAAGCCTAAATTAAGCCTTTGAGCTAAATTCAAATTGCCTGCATCTTGAGTCTCGCCACGTAAAATAAGGCATTCATTCATTCATAAGCTTTTGAATTCATAAGCGCCCGGAGCTTAGAGCTTGTCCAAGCTGGGGCGGTGCCCTGCTTGTGGGAGAGTCCTGGTGAGGGGGAAACACCACTAGCAGACGGTAGATCGGCGCCGGATCTCGCCATCCAGCGGGGGAAGATCACCGCCATCTCCCGAGAAAAGAACATGCACTACACTAACGGAATAACGCCAGCAGTTGACGCGCCCGGAAACACGAAAAAAATCAATCAATCATAAGCGCCCGGAATCACTAACCAACGAACGAGCAGGGCTGCCAGTGGGGTGGGTGGTGGGGTCTGAAGAGCGCGCGCGGCCGTTGACGCAGCTGCGACTGCGGCTGCGGCTCGCTGCACTACGTGGAGCCCGACGAGGAGTGCCCGGCCATGCGCAAGCTGCTGGCGGCGCGCTCGGCCAACGACCCGGCCGCGTGCTGCCGCGTGACGGGCGCCGTGCTGCGCCACCAGCGCTTCAAGCAGTACCAGAAGGCGCCCAAGTGCCTGGGCGACTCGCAGTGGGCGCCGTACGGCCAGGCCAAGAAGTCCACGGTGGGGGCGGTGCAGAAGAAGGCGGACGGCCTGCCGCAGAGCCCGGCGTGCACCGTGAAGAAAGCGCCGTGCCCGGCCGACGCCCTGCCCGGGTGCGAGTGGTCGCCCACCAACTACGTGCAACCGCCTGGCGCCGACAAGGGCGCGCCCCCGCCCGCCGAGCCGCCGCCGAAAACCGCGTCCGCCTCCAAGCCCGCCCCGCCCAAGAAGCCGCCCCAAGCGCCCCCGGGAGCCCGCCCAGCCCGCGCCGAACGCCCGCCGGTCGGCCTCGGAGACCTCTTCGGCTTCTAAGAAAGGTACCCAGACGCCCCCACCGCTGGCGCTCCCATCCAGCTCCACCTAGAGAAGAGCTGCACTGATAAACGGCTGAAGGTGATATGTTACAAGTTTTCTTATTAATGAATTTTTGGAGGTACTTTTTTAAAATTCCGGAAGCGCTCTTTTAAGATACATTCCTTCCATTCAGATTGTAACCAGTAGATGGAACTGAGTAAACCTTTATCTGAACAAGAGGTTGACGACTAAAGAAAGGCCGAGGATATCACCATATCCAAAGATATAATTATCAAAGAATGACGCACAAAATTTGAAATGTGTACAATGCTAGAAGCTAGCATAGAGAAAATAATTGAACCTTCAAAGGCAATTACGAAGAAGGTTAAATCAATCTGTTTTCATTTAATAAAAGAAGGTTTGAGAAACAAGTCGAATGAAATTAAATGCAATTGCGACGATGAGAATGCGTTTTACGATTTTAACATTTCTTAAATAATCACAACATGATAACGAAGTCGCTTAATGCAAGTTGTAGTGACTATTAGAGACTGATAAGAAATCTGTCAAGAGAATTAAGAATATGTAATCATTTCTCAAGGTAATCATATCCTCAGAAGATGTTTAAGAAATAGGAAATGATGTGAAAATTAATAGAAAAAAATATGCATTTCAACTACACAACTTTTGTGATCCGCCTAAGTTCTTGGTCAAAAACTGGACGTAAAATCCATTTATTTGCAAACTTTCGTCGTAGAAACACTAACAAAGATGGATAAAGGTGTTATGTGGCATGGAATCTAAAACAGTAAAAGAAGAAAATTGAATTCTACTGGTATGTTCACCTCTTTCTCAAAGAGTATTCTTATTGAAAACCTCCAACCAAGAACGTCTGCAATTTTTCGCAGCATTGTATTTAATTCTTGTAACATATCACCTTTATCCATTTCCTCTAACACTCTAGAGAACGAGTGGAAAACAGTGGTGTTCCAAGACTTTTATTTTAATAGCTAATAATTAATGGCAGATTTTTTTCCTGCCTATTAATACATTTCCCTAAACTTTCTAAAAGAATTTTAGATCGATGTTAATTATTTTATATTTGCTTATTTTTGCTAGAATATTTATTATATAAAACTTATGATTGGAACACTATTGTTCTGCACGCAACACTGATTTTTATAGAGGGTTAACGACATTGTATCTTTCAGTGAGTTATCAATGTGTAGTCGTGGCCTGATATTATTGTTTCATTAAGAATGTTTTCCTCCTGATTTATAATATCAGTAAAACAACTCCCTATCGTAACAAAAGAGGCCAATTATGTCTGTGTTCTCAAATGCAATATTTTATTCTTATATTGAATAAATAATTAGATTGTGTACTAAGATGGTAATCTGAATGACAGCATGAGTAACGTTGTGTGACGTGAAGTGATATTTTAGTCTATACATTCTTATTGTAATGTTTTGGAAGAAATATAATGATTATTTTATGTAGTTATCTCCTCCATATTGAATATGAACACTGTTAGAAGTGTCAAGAGAATATATTCTTACCACAACAGCTCTAAAATGTCAGTGATAACAAATATGATATATTATTCGTGGTAACATGTAATTTCATGTGATTTTCACTTGGAGGAATTATCACATATAACTATTTTGTTACTGATTCCGGGTTGGTAGCTCTTAACTTGTTTTGTGCATTACGTGTTTTTCTCACGACATTAGAACTATACGAGTTTCCCGCTAATCATGATCACGAAATAAACTTAAGCATTACCAGGGCAAGCGGAAGTTGAAGAAACTATCTTACGATTCTACCGAGGCCAAGGTACGCCCTTTCATTGGCATAAAATTACGTTTTGGAATCATTAACATGATTAATATTATCGTATGAAACAGTCAGTAATACAATAAACCTTGATTATTAACTCAGGTAGAATTTGCCTTTTTATTATGAGTATTTTCTCTCTTAAGATAAATATTTTTTTTTTTTATTTATTTTTATCCGATCGACCATATGGCCTTACAGAAGTGAGAACATTATTTATTAATTAACATTATGGAAACTTCCTAAAGTTTTTTCGAGTGTTCTTACCGGCGCAATATATAATATTGTAATTTGATTTATTTTTATTAGCTGTGGGAAAGATTTTGAGTAAGGATTGGTATAGGTATAAAGGCTTAAAAGATTTTGTTGATTTTGTTTTTAAGGCGGTTTGAAAACAAGTTCTTAGAAATCTAGATTTGATCTGGTTTGTGAGTTTGTTTGTTGTCCTAGTTGAAAATAGGCTGTACTGGCAGGATGGTAAGAGATTGAAAAATTTGAGGATAAGCTGATCAGATGATCAGTGATTGATGGTATTTGGAGTTCATAATGAATTTGTTTATTGCATAAACCATGATACGAGTCTTCTGAGAAATTTGTTTTGGAAAGCTTTGTAGCGTTTATATTACTGGGTGCAATGTTTACCAGGCTGGACAGGCATATGTCAAGGTGGGTCTGATACTTTGGTAGAGGAGCAACTTTAGTTTCAACTTTTGTGCGGATGAGGAATTAATAAGTGGATATAGTTTGACTGCTTTTGCTGTTGCTTTTTGTAATACTGTCTAATGTGTTGCTTCCATGTTAAACGTTCATTCATTAGTACCCCAGATATTTTGTGGGTGTGGAATTGCTTAATCCAGGGAGTTGTGAATTATTTATTTTTGCTGTGAGGGGTTTGGTTTCGAGGAAAATCTTTGTTTATGTTTTTAGGGATTATCTGAGTCGCTATTTATGGAACCAGGTGGTGAGAGTGTGAAGGTGGATTGAATATGGTCATATGCTGCTAATAGAATGTTTTGATGTGATGAGAATAATGTTGCATTGATCTGTTACAAGGCTATGTTAGGAATCTGATGATGTGAGATGATCTGCTGTATAGGATATTAAAGATTGGAGCAAGTACAGATCCTTTTGAGGGACACCTGCAAGAATGCTGTGCAGTTGGAAAGAATGTGGTTTACTTTGACCTGAAAGTTCTATTTGTAAGATAACTGTGAATAATTTTTGAAGATAATCAGAGTACCTAGTTGGTGAATTTTATAAGTAAAACCTTGATGCCAAATGCTGTCAAATGCTTTAGTTATGTCTAAAAAGACTGCTATTGTGTGCTCTGAATGGAAAACTCTTGCTATATGTCTGACTAGACGTAATAGAGGGGGTGATTTGTTGAATGATTTGGTTTGAAACCAAATTGTGTTTTTGGTATGGTGTCATTTGAGTTTAAGAAATGAACTAGGGTGACTGAGAATTAATTTTTCGTACCTAGCTATTGTTGGAGCAGACTAATAGGCCTGTAACGAAGGGTCATTAGGATTAGTTTTGGTTTATTGATTGGTGCAATATAATAGCGTGTTTCTAAGTTTGAGGAAGCAGCTAATCTGGAGTGCAGCATTGAAGGTGGTTGGCAGGCTAATGCAGCTGAAGGGAAGTTGTTTAAGTGTTTGGTTTGTAATGTTGTCGTGGCCCGGGTGATTTTTTTGTTTTTTCAGCTTCGTTTGATGATTTTTTGGTTTCTTACTTTCGGGGAGATGAAATGAATAGGTGTGGAAACTGTGGCGTGATTGTTTCATAAATTCTGTTATTTCTGGGTATTGAATTGTTGGTTAATTATTGAATTCCGGGTTTGAATGTTTCCAGAGAGGTGTTTTACATATTCTTGGCTTTTTGGTGTTCTGGATAAATTAATACATTGTTTGAAATAAGAGGAGGAACATTGCTTTTCTCTTTAGTGAAGTATTTAATAGTTTGCCATTGCTGTCGAGAGTTTGGGTGGAGTTGTTGAAGATGCTGCTGGAATTTGAGATGTTTGTGATTGGTAATCATGATTTAATTTCTTTGGTAAGTTTGTTTAGCTTCTTTTTGTCGCAAGTGTTTCGGTTTAAACCATTTGCGTCTAATGGCCCGTTTTGGTTTTAATGTGATTTATGATATAATATGGAAGCGGCATCAGCATTTGGTTTGATGAAGGTAAATGTGAGGAGAAGTTGATCTGGAGTGAGCTTGTGATTGTTTGAATGATATTCATGATTGAGTTATTGATCATCATTATTTTGTATTGGAAAGATTATTTTTGAGCCACTAACATTTAAAAATAGTTCCACCAGTATAACTCTTTTATTTTTTTGGTGTTTTTGATGGTGAAGAAAATATTGATATGTCAATGGTAATTTTAATAGGTAGTAAGTGATCTGAGTCTAATTCTAAGCATTACTTATTTGTTGAATTGTTTGGTAGAAATTTTTAGTTATAACTAAATTGAGTATATCAGGGGTACATTTATATTATGTTAGAAAAGAATGTAGGGAACTTGGAGCATGAATATATATTGTTGGTAAGGCTGTATTTTATAGTCTTGCCATGGTAATTGTTGAGTTACATCCCCAGGCTTGATTTTTGCAGCTAGATCACCAAAAATTAAAGTTGAAGTGTTTGTAGCAGGCTATTTCATTTAGTTCATTAGTAGGAAATTTTGCCTGGTGGTCTGTGGAAGTGGAAAATGATATTTATTGGTCCGTTATTGGTATAAATTTGGATTGTTACAGTTTAAGGTTATTAGTTGTAGGTGAATGAATTTGTGAGTGTTTTAGTTTACTATTGTAGCTATTGCTGTCCCTCCAGAGGCAATTATCTGACCTGTCACTTCTATATATTCTTGTAGCCGTATAACTTTAGCTTTTCTTGGAACAAGATGGGTTTCACTGATGCAGGCACGGAATGTTGGTGATGATGTAAGCATGGTGGAAAGAGAGTATCCTGTTTTTTAATACCGTTAGCATTGAAGTTAAGAATAGTTAAACTCTTGGATTATCCATTTGACTGTTGGATTGGTAGGTGATATTTAATAGGGCAGGGATATAAGCAGAAGTAAATATTGAGGTTTTTAAATTTATTGATTTTATCGTTTTCGCGAAGGATTGTAGAACACGCAGAAAATTTTAGGAAGCGTTTTGTAATTTTTCCAATATAGAATATAAATTCCCACTGTTATCATAGATCTATATTTAAGATAAAATGAACTTGTTGGAAAAAGAGGAAACTGTTGGCGATTAGAGTATGTTTATTGCGGTTGTATTATCCATGTTGATTGATTGACGACAAAAGATTCAATTTGGGGCATTAGCAAGGATAGAACCTGGGGAAACTACTTTGTAATAATGTTAGTTAGTAAATTTTCTAGGTTACTTGTGTGGTTATTCCATTGATTAGTTGAGGCGTTAATTGGGGTGTATCGCCTATGTCATTGGTCTAGTGGAAGTGGAGGAAATGTTGACTAAAGTTTGTGTGTAAAATCAGCATTGGTGGAACTGGAGTGATTAAATGTATTCATTTTAGGAGTGTAGTTTATTTATTTGTGTTCTGAGAGTTGTAATTACGGTTTTGTCTAAGTTTGGCACACTCTTGTAAGGAAATATCCTTATAATTAGCTGTGTGGTCTCTGAAAACAATTAACACATTTGGGAGTACTTCATTTGGGTAGTTTACATTCTGGTGTAATGATGATTACTATGCATCTGATTTGCATCTTGGGCTGAGCTCACAAGTTAGCTTGAGAGTGGCCATAACGCTGATATTTTTTACATTGTATTGGACCCTGTGTATTAGTTCTATTATATACTTTAATTCCCACAATAATATAGCTCACTAAGATTTAATATTTGTCTGATTCTTCATTGTCACTAAGATCTACTGCTACTGTTTGTATAGGTGTTTTATCTTGTTGTAAAGTCTGGCACTTTAATACTGAAAGTTTTAGATTTGAGTCTGTTTATAATATCTGTCTTTGAAGTACGTGGAACATCCTTGAGAACAACTGCAAATTTTTTTTGACTGTAGGTCCCTAGAGTGGAATTGTGTTACTGTCTTTGATCACGGGAATGTCTGAAATCACGATAGTCTTAAATATCTTCAGGAAATAATTTAATGTTATTTTCAGTTTTTGTGTGAAATTTTCCTGAGGTAACACTTTCAATGTTATTGATAAGGCGGTTATAGTTTTCTACTCCGAGGATTATTATTGGTGCGATTTTGTTATTTGTTGCTAGATTTTCATTTAGTTGAATATTGTTATTAACTGGTTCATTTGTTTGAAGTAGTTCATATCTGTTACTCACTGGTACGGCATAACCTACGTGTTCACTATCATGGTGCCTTTTAAGTCTTTTACGCTCTTCTGATTCAGTATATTGCAAGTACTACATCTTTTGTGGAGTTGAGTTGTTAATTTCATTAATGTTTATGCTTTGAGCTGCACCTGCAGGTTGCTGATGCTGCGGGAGCCGCGTTGCTGGCAATGCAGCGGTAATGGCGTATAGCCATTTTGGTGGCTGGGTTGAGGTTGTTGCTACGTAGTAGTACCTCGTTGTTGTAGCTGCTGGTGGTGGATGAAAGTTCTTCCACATCCATCGGGGTGAGGATTGCTTCACCATAGCTTGAGATACCAGAGACGTGGTTTCGCGTTTACTGTGGGCAATTATGTTTTCCATCATGAGATCACTTTCACAAAGTTGACACTGGTTTCACTATACACTGAAAACGTTTGACTTTTCAGTTGTTGGCTGTTTCATGCCGTAATGCAGCATTTTGGCCGTGGGGCCGCCCAGAACTGGTGCGGTTGATCACTGCGCGTCCTGTGTTTGCTAAATCATGTTGATACCATAACCTGGGACCGTGACTACTGAACGCGAAAGGTTAAGCGTGCGGAGCGCTCGGAGAGGTGTTGCCTCGACGAGAGCTGGGCTCGAACTCAAGATAAATATTATTATTAATCTTTGACCCCGGTGAATAAGTTGATAAGTCAAAAAACTTAATTTTAAAGAGGAGAAAACAACAACTTTAAACTAATGCTATAAATAAAGTATTAATAATATTCAAACAAAACCTACACAAAAATAGTTTTGTTAGAATATCACATTCGTTTGAATATCATTAATCCCTGATTTAATTCATTGAAACATTGGTTTTTCCTGTCCTCTAAAATTAAGCCTTTATGATTTATCAGCTTATTCACCGGAATCAAAGTATTATCGTCACAATAAAAGCAATAAAAATTATAAAAAGAGAAATAAAAATACAACTCACGCTTATGATGAAATTTGTACTTTCGGTCCAGTATATGATCAGTACTTATAGTTCCTGTAATCAAGCAATAATTTATAATTAATATAACGTACTTGTCAAACAGTATCGATATCTAATTTTACGCAATTGGTGCACAAACTACTTTCATTTAATACGTTGTGGAGAGAGAGAGCGAGGGAGAGAGAGAATGATAAAGAGAGGGGAGAGAGAGAATGAGAAAGAGAGGGAGAGAGAATGAGAAAGAGAGGGGGAGAGAGAATGAGAAAGAGAGGGGAGAGAGAGAATGAGAAAGAGAGGGGGAGAGAGAATGATAAAGAGAGGGGAGAGAGAGAATGAGAAAGAGAGGGGAGAGAGAGAATGAGAGAGAGGAAGAGAGAGGGAGAGAAAGACAGAGGGAGAGAAAGACAGAGGGAAGGGGAGAGAGATAGGAGCGTTTGGGTTCTCTGCCAGACTGATATCCCAGAGATTCGTGCGCGGGTCATGGGGATCCTGTGTTAGGCCATAAGGCCAAAAGGTGGTTTGCGAGCTGTGTGTGCGTGGGCGGCAGGTGCAAGGACTGCGGGAAGCTGCACCTGGCCGGCGGCACGTGCCCGCGCAAGGGCTCCAAGCCGGCCAAGCGCTTCGTGTGCGGCGCGCACCAGGACGTCCTGAAGAACAAGCACTGCCCCAAGGTGCGTACCCATCACCATCAAAGGCAATATTTTATGTCTATATGCATGGTTTTGGCTTAATTCGTCTTTTGCCAGCTAGCGGTGTTCCCAGGCATTGGCTCTGTTTTGTATTTATTATTCGGAAGGATCATGGTTTCAAACTTCGGCCAAGAAAACAGAGAACAGATGTAGGTAAATTCTCATTTGTAAACAGAACGATACAAAATTGCGAAATAAATTACCTGCAGCAGTGTTGGAGACTTTCCCTCAGAATGTCAAAACTTTTAAAATTAGACTAAGTAAATATGGTTAATAGATTAATTTTGTAAAATTGTATTTGGTAAATGTTAATATTTTAATGTTGTTTGATGATTGTTTTGTGTATTTTTAGTAAGTACTTAAAAAACTCTACCATCGGAAGTATTCTATGTATTCCTAAGTAGCAAAAGAAATATTCTATTCTATCCACGCCTAGGGGTAAGGAAGACCTGTTGCGCGTATTTCACATGCCTTTCACCGGATCTATCACTGGCTTGTCTAAGCATTTTTTTTTGTCATACAGCTGTAGAAACAGACCATTGTAAAGAATAGAAACAGTTCAATTTTTGCCCCCCAACAGAAATCGAATCCGCATCCGCACCACGGAAAGTTAGCACGCTGTCCATGAATCATCTGATACGCGATATTGTTATTTTATTATCATCGCAAATACTTTGATATGCCGACCTGGATGGCCGAGGTGGCTAAGAGCGAGTAATGACTCAGCGCTTCGGTCCGAAGGGTCGCGGTTCGAGTCCCGTCTTGGGCATGGTTGTTTGTCTTTGCATGTGTGTGTTGTCGTGGAGGTCCTCGCGTTCTGTTGACCCCAGATCAGAGGAGCCCGCAAGTGTATTGGTGTCGAGTGTATGGTCGAATATGTGTCCCATCGGGACGCAAAGGGTAACCGGCTGTCGGCTGGATAAAAACCCTAGAAAGAAATACTTTGCTATACAAACAAAAGCCTTGAGAAGCTTCCCCCCTCTCCTGCCAGCTCTGATCTTGGTAGGACGTACTGTTTTAATGGGCGTCTAAGAGCAAGGCAATTGTGTGTGGCAGACCGGGTCGGGCACGCGCTCGGGAGGGGGCAGTCGGGCTTGCCACCCGAAGGGCGAGGGCAACTGGGACTGCCGCGCTCCCCCGCCCCCCAAGGCCGAGTCCGGCGGCAAGAGCGGCAAGTACAGCAAGGACGGGTGTGCCATGCGCAAGCCTGGCTTCACCACCACCTACTGCGCCGCCAACAAGTAGCGGCCCGTGCGCGCGCAGACCCAAGTGAGTGAGCGACGAAATGGAGGGTTCCAACTAACGTTCATTGTTGCGTTTGCCACCTTCAAGCTGTTGTCCTTGTAGGGTGATAATCAAATAGTTCAATTCACGAATGAAGGGTATCTCTGATTGTTGTCATTTTTATGTAAACCACTTTAATTCCCTTCAACCAAAATGTTTGTGTGATTCTATCTCGAAAGCGGTTACCTGTGTAATATCATGTGTTACATCTAAACTTTTCAAATGGTGAACTTCTGCGTTAAGTCGCGTTCAGGGTTTAATGCGGTCTCTTTTGCCATTAACATAAGTTAGAATAATCATCTTTGCAATATATGAACCAGATTACATGAACATTACGGAAAATTTCAAAATCACAACGCAAATCACAATAACTTAGCTGAAAGAGCAAAAGAAATGCTATTACACGCATTGGTTGGTGATCAAGTACGGCTAAGACGGTTTTACGAATCAACGCAAGCATAAAACCTTAAAGTATATTATGTAGTTTTTGTTTGGAATTTATTATATGTGAATAAAAACTCTCAAATTTTGCTTCAAGGTTGATTCTGTTGACACTAATATCCTAATATCCAGGAATGCCTATACAATCTTCATTCTCTAAAAATATAAAATCTATACAGATATCTCAAAACTACGTGCTCGATGGTACTCGTGTGTATTGTCACCCTAATTTTTTTCACGTTTTCATTATTTATTTATTGTTTGTTCCAAGTACAAGAACGTAGCACAATGGTCAATTAGTGAATTGACTGTGTCTCGATTTTATAACAAGTTATATCACGTTTTGAGAATGCGTTATGAAAGAAAAATTAAAAAAATCTCGCTTTGACCAAATAACGGTCATTCTGCACTATATTAATTAAAAAAAACTTTTTCACGATTTTATTTGACCACATGAGAAAGTGTTATGTGATTCAAATCAAAAAATTATATCATCATTTGAAAGTAGCAGCCAATTTCATACGTCAGTATTCAACTCACGATATTAATATACCAGGTCAAAATCTGATCTTTCACTTCGAGAAGCTTAGTATTTATCGATTGTAATGATTGTTAATGGTATTAATAGTTGAAATTTTTAATATATTCATACAACTGAAAACTTTGCCAAATATTTCAAGACGTTTTGTTTATAAATACACTTTACTATACAAATTAACTCCGTGAGCAAGAGTAAACGCAGTATTATATCTTACAATAAAATACAATAATGTAGCAATAACAGTTGAATTTGCAAATATAAATTAGTTAATGTGTTGCTACAGTAACAGTCGTTCATTCTATTATCAAATAACGGGGCGACGAATTTACACATGTCCAAATCAGGAAATCTCTACATCTAAAATAACATCTGCAAAGAAAACACTGGTAAGAACTACGTAAAAGTTTAACAATTGTTACTGTTACTGTTTTCTGCAGTTTGAAGTTACATCAGTTAGATAGAAATGGAAGTTCTAATGCATTACGTTGATAAGAATGAATTTATATTTTAATTTTTCACAATTTTTGATAATCAGTTATCATTTTCTTCTAATATTAAGCGACAAGATACAAAAAATGAACGTTTAAAGTATGATAAAATATATTTGAAAGAATGGCATTTGTCTTAAATTATTTTCCAATTTAATAATACAAACTCATAACTAGTCTATTGTAGATTGAATTTCCGTAAATAAGGAACATGTTTTTCGTTTCTAGAAGTATTTTAATGACTCTTTCAGGAAAAAAGAACATTGGCGCAAGTACTGCACGAATAGATTAACAAGAAAGGAATTTATTAATTCCCACCAACTAATACCATCATGGGATGTACCTGTTGCAAGTAAGTATTCTGAAAACTATTTAATATTGAATGTGTCTTCTTCATTCGTGTGAGGAAAAAATGTCTATATGTTTTCGATATTTTAAACCGGAATCGTTTTCTATGTAATACATTGAAATAATAGAAAATCCCCTCTCATGTAAATAAATTGATGGTGATTGATTTACAAACATTTCATTTGTAAAACGCTCCACAGATTGAATAACAATATTAAGATATTTACAGATTATTGGTATTTAGGAGCTTTTATGGTGTTTAGAGGTGATTTATGTTAAAATCGTTATTCCAATTCAACGTGTATAAAAAAATTAAATGTAAAATTCTCATATCAAACGCTTGTAATCGAAACTTGAGATTAGTACTAGAAAACAATAAATACAGCCACCAATATATATTAATCAATGTCTAACGATTCTTTTTAAATATTTTAACAAGGGCCGTAGCAGCCTCGTGCCTGAAGGGTCGCGGGTTCGAGTCTCGCCCGGGGCATGGATATCTGTGTTTGCAATTGTCCTTTCATCCTTCATCATCTTCATCATCATCATCATTTTATAACTCATCCCCCAGGGCTAACAACCCTGGGGTGTAGAAATGGATGCACTAGAAATACTAGAATACCCCCCCCCCGAATAAATCACGTGTAGTTACCCCGGGAAAATAGGGCTGGGTCTCGGTGGGTACAATGCGCGTGGTTCGAAGATGACCTGTTTGCGACCAAAAAATTATAATTAACACTTGAACATTTGTCCTAATATCTTACTTACATTTTACAAGGTTATTACATTGCTATTACTGCTTTATGAAAGCGAGAGCTGGACATTAACATCAGATCAGCTGCGGAGACTTTAATCTGCAAAAATGAGATTTCTTCGTTTCGTGGCAGAATATTCACTATTAGACCACAAAACAAGTGTAGATATCAGAGAAGAATTAAATATTGACTCAGTAATAGATATAGTAAACAAATATCACTCTTGTTATAGATGTAATAAACAAATACCGAGATAACTGTGAAGGTCATGTCATGAGTATGCCAGAACATAGGAGAAGTAGAATTATCCTTCAATATGCACCTAAAGGAAAAAGAAGTGTTGGACGTTCTTGAAGCGATGGCATGAACAGTTTCGAGACGGAACAGATCAAGAGGTCTAATCGTTGCTGTCGATGATGACATTAGCTCTAATTAAAAATGCGTCATTTTTCGCAGCCCTTGCGGTCCCAGCCCTCCCCTCGGCTGCCCCTTGTGCTGCCGATGGGTCTGCGGGCCGGGATGTGGCAGCGGAAAAGCTTTTCCATGAAAACACGCATGAATTACTTGTAACATAACATCAATTATGTAAGTAATTTTTTTGTATACCAGCATTATAAACAACCCTTTTTCATGAGCAAAATCGTTCATAATATAGCATATTATGGCACGAATCATTACGTCATTACTATTTCTGCACGAAATATGTGCAATCACTGACATGATAATCACAGCCTCCATTTATCGTCAGTTATGAAGTATAAAGAAGGCAGTGGTACCATGTAAATATATTCTGTGTTCGTAGTAAAATCATATATGAGAACAAACTTGACTTGTAAATTATCTAATTTATTAACTTTTTACTACTTTAAAATTACATGTTACTGTTATTCGGAAATATTTAACAATAATAATAAAAACATCTAATTAGTTTTTATGAATATGAATATTAATATTAATAATACAGTTAGATAAATTGGTCAAAGACGCTTCAGAAGATGTATTTAATTCCAAAGTGCTTATTTTTTCTTTACTTTGTGCACTCACCAATATCTTGTTGCAATGTAAACCTTATTATTCACCGATTCTTCTATGTACTACTCGCGCAACTTTTTTTGAACGATGGATTGTAGAAATGCGGGAGGAGTGGGGGTATTAGTCACAAAGTTGGCCACTAGAGTATTTACAGTATTGCCAACCTCTGGAAAATCAAAGTCAACCTGCTACGTGTGCGGCCAGATCATTGCTCTGGGTTGGCAACAGCAGCGACACTAGATAGGAGTTTTAGGTGCCTCCCTTGAAGGTCCTGGACCTGCGTCAACCATTTATTTGGATAATGGTAATAAGGCTGAACAGAAGTTCTCAACTGTGAAACAACTAGCTTTGACTACCTTCTGTTTCGCGCCAACGAAGTCTTATTGCTTGGAATGTTGTCATCATTGCTCGCTGCGAGCTTTTGCCTTCAACTCTTTATTGTTCATGGGAGGGGGAAGTAAGGTCATCGTTCAAGAAACGTTGCGCGACATTTGAAAGTCGCCATCCTCCGTGACATTAAATGCAGTAATATCACCACCATTATCGGCGAAAAACGTCACAGATCTTCTCTTAAACGAAAACATTTACACATTTCCGTTAATTTTGAATATGTTCACCATAAGACAGACGCTTTACACGCTGTGGACGTATTGTTTAAAGAATTATGCATTATAACTACAGTTTTTATTCTATCATGTGCACTGTAGTAACTTAATCAACCTACTCCGTCAGATAAGAAAGAACAAGAGCCTCGCATAATTTGCATATTTTTCATCCATCCATCATTCATTTTCTGCTTTTACAGCTTCTTCCAGAATTTCTTTTGGCAAAGAATCCATAATGCTGGAAACGTAACTTTCAACATAGTTGCCATTTGTAAACAAATTAGTTGCTTAGGTAGCACTGTTGACGTCATAACATGAATCCGAGGTTACATCTAAACCTTCAAATTGACTTCGCTTCCTTAAATTTTTATAATCTTTATTCAAAAAAATAGCGTATGCAACTCGTTCATAATGTTACTTTTTTGCATTCATAAGAAATTATTACCGAACTTACTCCTAACGACGTTCGTTCGGTAATATTTTCTTATTCGTGCAAAAAGGACAACATTATACACTAATTGCATAATATGCCATTAACTTCAGTGTGTTCTATACTAAGAAGGCAGCCTTCATTCTTATACTGAAAATTATTAATGCAACTTAATAAAATAAAATAAAAAATATACAGGAAGAGTGAAATTTGGGGGGAAAATTTTTTTACGGCGTGGAAAACGTGAAAAAGTGAAATTTAATACTAATTGAAAGTTTTATAATTTATCACCTGCTATTTTAAAAAATCACACACCATTTAATAATACGAATGTCTAATTTTAATAAAAGCTTACAAACTATTTTCAAAATGCTTCAAGACATTCGCACGAAAATTAAACAATACTGTTATCTACAAAACGAAAAAAATTTATCTTGAATATGAAGTAACGCTGTGAGGGTTATTTTACAAACAAAACATTCATGTTTTGAAAATTTAAATTCATAAGTGAATAAAAGTGAATCATGTATTTTTAAATATTTGTATATCACAAAAATATTCTATAAATCTGATGGAGATTATTCTCTTTCAGTCTAGCCCAGCACCTTACTGCAATCAAGTATGTCAAGAATGAAGTGAACGAGATGCAAGAACAAAGACAACGCAAAGTGCAAGAGAATACCTGACAAGTAGCGCCGAAAGCGTTACATCCTCTTAAGCAAACAACCTTTGGAGGAAATTAATATATAACACGAAAACAATGCAAATGCAGTACGGATGCATATATTATGGGCTATCATAAAAACTTGAGAGCCAAAAGTAATTTAAATGTAATAAAAATAGAAAATAAATTCGTCGCCTCAACCGTTGTGCTCTATTGTTGTATTTTGTTTAGTGTTGATACATATTAGAACTACGAACGGTTCATAGCAGATTTTAATGTTTAAAGAAACATCGTAAATTCTGCTTCAAATCTTGATTTGTTTAATTTTTATCCTTCTTGGAAGGTACAACGCATTGGAAAAGTGAATAAGTTCCTATATTAAGTAGATAATAAGCAAGTGATAACACATCTAGGGCTCTTCGCCTTTCATTGAAAGCATTCATTTCATTCATTACAAAATTTGAAGAATAATGATAAATGAAAATCTGAACTGTACCACACTTATAAATTCACTTCTCACGGAGCAAAAGAATGAGAGAAAATATGTTATTCCAGAAAATTTGGAAAGTCACGGAAACTTGATGTAAAATACCACCAAAATTAGAAGGTTTTAATCTCCGACGCGGCAAAATTAATCTTACTCCTCCTACTATTTTTCAGATTAGAAGGTCTTGAGGTGAAACTTGGTAGAGTTACGCGTGACACACACACACTAGTATTCCTGATTCCACACGGATATCCCAATTTCCTGGTACAAAATTGCATATATCATCGCCACCTGTATCAATTTCAATCATTTTTGGAACAGAGCTCATATTGATTAATTTTTTCGCGAGTGACCAATAGTACAAGGGCGAAAAGTTAAAATTGTAACATTAATTTAATTATAGTTGACATAAAAATATTGTAACGATAATATCACAATATGTATTGTCTTTTGATATAAAGAATCTTTAAATAAAAGATAATTGTGGATAAATAATGGGAACTCCATCCGATATATTAGAAGAAGCAAGAGCCGCAACTTTTGACATGTTTCCACTAAAATCAAAAGATAAGTCAAAGAATATAGGAAATGTAAGTGGCGAGATGACGAAGGGAGAGAAGTGTCAGAGAAAACGTGTCCTCTCCCATTCTTTTCCGAAATGAGTGAATGTACCGTTAAACAACTGTTTAGTAGATTGTTTAATTAAAATTAATGTAAATAGCTCCCAATAAAATATCAATTGATAAGTGCATATTTTCAATGCATTGAAAGCTAACTCAATATATTTTGACATAGAAGCTATGCTTTGTGGCTTGCTAATAGTTTGTTTCTTGGATGAAGACATGTATTATGCCACACGTAAAAATGCAGTATGCGTTGGCAAACAAGATCTATAATAAGTGAACAAACACTATTTTCCAAAAGTTAATGCAATGCAGGGCTTCTTGGTTCTTCGTGAGCGGCAGTTACGTAGTGAAAAGACGGTGACAGTGGAATCATGGAAAATTCATTCCACGACGCTTTAAACAGATTTGTCCTGAAACGAACAAGTTTCTTTCCGTAAAACAATAAAACATTTTATTAACAGTCTCGAATAAAATGTATTTATAATAAATAAAATATGATTAAAGGACTGTGAAAGAGCCATAAAGCCCCAAGAACATGAGAAATCATGATAATATGTGTTCCGTATAATAGTATTTTTTAAAAAAATATTTTCTGTTTTCAAAATTAGTGGAATGTACTTCTTCGATCATTATCAACCTCGTATGATAAACTCATGTTTTTCAATACTTATTTCGTAAATAAGTAACTATTTGAGTTATAGTTCTACGATTTTCCTTGTACTAGGCAGTCCGCCTAGCACTTACAACGAAATTTCAACGAATGACCAGTCTCAAATTCTAGCACACGCCTTTCGATAATTATTTCGTAAATACGTAACTACTACAGATGCAATAGTCCTACAATATTCTTTGTACTAAGCAGTCTAACCGACATGGCCAAAATTAAAATCCAGAGCCTTTAGTCGTGAGATCCCTTTGACCTTGATGCGGTCACCTCTTCGCCGTCTCAGTCCTTGCCCCAGCTGCGTGGGAAGCGAGGGGAAGAGAGGGGAAGGGAGGGGGCGCAGGTGGGCGGATAAATCGAACTCCGCGCCGCACCCAGGAAGTGTTGATTAAGTAATTAGTAAGGGCTGGAGCTGTCGGTGACGGCGGTGGCGCTGTGGGGTGGCGCTTTCCCAAGGTCTGAACCCAAATGCGGGGGCGGAGCCGGCGGCGGTGGCGGCGGTGGCGACGACGAAGCCAACTCCGCTTTTGTTCATAGGTCGCCAGAAAAGCTTCGCTTGCATTTTGTTTACCAAGCCTCTTTAAAAACTGAACACCAAAACAATGATGTAATAAATACGTAGTGTGGAAAATAGGTTTTCTAATTATTAATGTATGTACGCATGTGAATTCCACCCACTCACAAGTATAATTTAAAGATCTTACAGCCTTAACATACATTATGAGAATTTGCGGATACCTCTAATCAGATGATTGCATTTTTTCAGTCAAAATCGAATTTGTTTAATTGTTTTTGTATTTTCCCCGTTTTTCAAGGTATTTTACAAAAACATTAACACCTCTTACACAGCCAGGGGCTGCTTCGTTTTTCACCACTTGTGACTATTCGAAATAGTAATTTATACTTCCTTTAGACGTGGTCAATGATTGATTGACAGTGATTCCAGGAGCGTCGACTACTAGGGTCATTAGTCGCGTAAGTGCAGTGCGTGATTTTTTCTCGACAGATGGCGGTGTTCTTCCCCGTCTGGGCGGCGAGATCCGACGCTGACCTACCGTCGGCTGGCGGGATTTCTTCCAACCAGGTATTTCACGTAACTAGCAAGGCACCACCTCAGCAGGGCAGCCCAGCCGGGACAGGCTGTAAGCTTCCGACTGGTCTCCCAGCATGTGTGGTAGTGTACTGAATGTTAGTGTGTTTGTAAGAGAATAGAATAGGACAAGGAAGAAGTAGGAAAGATCGCGCGCGGTCCGTGGCGCGTTTGTGAGAGTATTACTCCGGTATTCGAATGGTGTTGATTGCGGAAACCACGGAAAACTACCAATCGGAGCAGCCGGCCGCTAGAATTCTCCTCCAGACAGCGAATTCGACCTAGCTGACAAGCTAGTCCATTGCCGGGCCCACGGTAGCCGAGTCACCGTCGGGACTCGAACCTAGGACCTCCCGGTCAGAGGGACTGCAGAGACATCAGTTGATGCCCAGAGATCTTCCGGTATAATTGGTAAACTTCCTTAAAATTCGTGACGACCTTTTCAAGACTACCTCACATGACATTTTTGTACTACTTAATCTCATTAATTTCAAAAGATGGAAATATTTTAAAATGTTAATGTTTAAAATAGTTCAAAAGAATTTTTTAAATTTTCGAACCAATTAGGCCTAAAATGAACATTTTGGTACGGGACGAACGTTCTACATCACAGAAGTAATTGCACACAACACTACAATGCAAAGAATTTTTAGACATAAAATACAAAATGTATAAATTGTTTTTACGAGACGCATATGAACATATGAAGCAAATGCCAAAATGAACACCATACAGTAAAATATTTGATAGAAGGTCTTTACAATAAATGAGTTACATGCAAATTTCTCCTTACATAACAAACATAAGTCCACGAAAAAAGCTGGTATTCTTTCAACTAGTTGCATCTTTTTAAGTAAGTTTTTCTGTAAAAGTTTTAATATCACCTGAGAAAGGTTTTTAAAATAATATTTACTCATTAAAAGAAATCAAGCAATATTTTTCTTGTCCTATTTTTCCCAAACAATATCAATATTTATTGTTATGCGCTTTTATTGTTGTATCAACATATATGCCATCGCAAAAATAGCTATACAAAGATATTAGAACCTGGCCCTGAAACACACAAACCTTGTAAAAAAAGGGAAATGCTTATTTTTCGAGTTATATTCCTTTTACTTATTATTTCAAAATTCTAATGGGTTTAATGAAATCAAATGTGTAGAAGTATTAGGTGATTCTGCCATTTTACTTTTTGAGGCTGTTTCTGTAATCTCAAACGGTCATAAAGATAGAAAAAAAAAAAAGACCTCTGAAAAACATAGTACGCAGTTTACCCCGATAACAATATTTAAGCTCGAACAGTTTAGGACCCGACGCTGTCTCCAACAGAGGACGAAACTGTAGGTATGCGAGTGAAACGCAGTGGTGCACTGGCGACGTGACGCCGTTTGCAGGTGTTGGTGGCGGGCTTTCCCGCGCCAGTGAAGTGCCGCTCCTCCGGAGAGAGCAGGGCGCACGCCCTCCCCCGCCCGCCCCGCCCGCCCCCCCCGCCCGCCCGGGACACGCCCCGACACGCCCGACACCCCCCGACACGCCCGACACCCCCCGACACGCCCCGCCCGCCCGACACGCTCCGCCACGCCCTGCCCGCCTGCCCTGCCCTGCCCCGCCCCCTCTGCCCTGCCCCCTGCCCTGCCCTGCCCTGCCTGCCCTGCCTGCCCCGCCCGCCCGCCACACGCCCGCCTGACCGCCCTGCCCGCCCTCCCCCGCCCTGCTCTGCCCTGCCCTGCCCGCCCTGCCTGCCCCCGCTCCGCCCGCCCTGCCCCCCCTGCCCCGCCCTGCCCTGCCCGCCCGCCCTGCCCTGCCCCGCCCTGCCCTCCCCCCTGGGCCCTGCCCCGCCCCCCCTCGCCCGCCCGCCCTGCCCTGCCCTGCCCCGCCCCTGCCCCGCCCTGCCCGCCCTGCCCCCCCCTGCCCTGCCCTGCCCTGCCCTGCCCCGCCCTGCCCTCCCCTCCCCCGCCCTGCCCCGCCCTGCCCTGCCCTGCCCCCCTGGCCCCGCCGGCCCGGCCACGCCCGAACCCTGACACCCCCCGACACGCCCGACACGCCCCGACACCCCCCGACACGCCCCGACGCCCGACACGCCCTGACACGCCCGGACACGCCCCTGCCCTGAAGTTCCTTCAAAGAAGAGCACAACATCTAGGCCCATGAATTTAAGGATTCAGAGAAATAGTTAAAACTGTATAACCCAGCCTTAAACGTATATTAGGGTTTAAATTTGAAAAAGGAGAAAGAACGTTTTTTATATAAGATAAACGTGGAAACTTCATTTAGACAATAATAAATAAAGCAAAGAGAAAAAAAGAACAAAAATTTTACACCTTCATCAACTGGAACGACTTCATTAAAAGTTGAATTTCAAGATGTCATTAAAACCATGATATTCGTTCTTAAACAATCCCCGCTGAATTGATTCAACTCCAGAACTTTAGATTAATTGCGTTCCCGCAAAAACAAGAAAAAAGCTTTAACTATAAAAAATTACGATTTCTGCTTAACATTTTTAGATGCTCGTTTTTTCATGCGAAAATTGTTCACTAACGGAATGTTTAACGGACGGTTAAATTATTGTTATTGTTAAATGTAACTGCCCATTTCGTTTTGGGGTTTAAATGTGTGAGAGTTATTGTGAATAACAGCCTCTTCCCCTTTTCCCTGCTTTCTGATCTTCTCTACGTCTCGTGGTTAATTAACATTTAAATAAAGACGAGGCCTAACGCACGCACAAAAAGACCCACTGAAAGTCCTCGACGGGAAATTCAGTTTCCCCATAGCCACCTGAGCGTCTTGTTGATTCCAAGAATTCACGCATCAAACGTCATTTGGGGGTAAGCGACTTTGGCTTTTTACTGTTAGAGTGGATTTTAAATTTGTTTGATTGATTGATTTTTCGTGTTTGCGGGGACGTCAACCTTTGGTCATTAGTTCCGTTAGTGTGTGCATTTTTTTCTTCCGGGAAAATGGCGGTGATCTTCCCCCTGATGGGAAAAATCCGACGCCGACCTACAATCGGCTAGTGTTTCCTAACCAGGGCTGTCCCCCCAGCGGGGCACCCCCAGCGGGCAAGCTCTATGCTCCGACCGGTCTCCCAGAATATTTCGTGTTGCATGTTAGTGTAGTGTAAGTAAGGAGAGGATAGGACAAGGAAGGAAGGACGATCCGCGGGGCCGTGGCCCGTTTGATAGGGTACTGTCTGGCATTCGCCTGGTTTTGATCGGAGAAACCACGGAAACTACCGATCGAGCAGCCGGACGCTGAATTCTCTCCAGACAGCGACTGAATTTGACCTGGCTGAAAAGCTAGTGTCGAAAATCCTGCCGCCGTGGGAGTGGAACCTAGACCTCCGGTCACAGGCGCTGCAGTGACATCAGTTGATGCACTGAGCTACTGCTCCCGGTAGAGGGATATTAAGTCTAGAGAAACTGTATGAGAATCTGCACGAAAAGTGTTCCGTGCATTACCTTACAGGTGTTCGCCGCGCCTCAGTCCTAAGAAGAGCAATGCAAGACAAAGGAAGCAACGCCTGTGCACTGTGGCTAGAGGTGACATGAAAGGAGCTTGTTGCGTCATTCATGCCAACGCTGCAAACATGCTCATGCAGAAGCTCGGTAGAAAGAGTTGTTAAAATCGCAAAGAAAATTTATATTTGTTTCGTAGATGAAAGGTAATATTAGAATTTTATAAAGATGTATAAAGTATTTAGTGTTGTACGTACATCATTATATGCAGTACTGTAAATACAGTATTAGATTAAATAATAGAAATGCAATTTAAAGAATGTTCAGTGCAGTAATATACGACGTAAGTAAACTCAAATTTAATTTGATATTGAAGTTAGTGTATTTTATTATTTCTTTAATGACAGGAAAGGATATTTTCTAATAAAAGTTTAAATTTTCTGTATTATTTAATACGTACATAAATATAATTTATATTATGTTGCGTTATTACCTGTTATCATCTTGATAGGTCTGGAGGTGAGCTCATCTGATATATACTGTGAAATGTTGGAAGAAACAAATGAGTTTATTATTCTGCACTGACAGGAAGGTAGATTGAGAGTATTTATTACTTGTCTCATTTTCCGTTAAACTGCAGGAGATTATAGATCATATTAGCTGTTGATAACTTCATTTCCAGAGCACTTCCGTTCGAATATAGAATCCATAATCATGAGCGCAAAATGTATTTATTTTTATGTCTCAATTATAATAATCCAATGACTTGCGCTTGGATATTTTCCCAGTAATGGGCGTACTAAATTCATATAAAGTGACAGAATATCAGTAAATTATTCCATTTTCTCTAATTAAAGATGATATGACCCTTCTTGATTTGTTGGTGACAGATAGGTAGAGATTTGAAAGTTAAATGCATTGAAATTCTTCTCTGGAGTGGTCAAAAATTCATGAAAACAATAACTAAAATAAATTGACGAAGGAATATTCTTGATAATGTAATATATAATATAAATGTAATATATAATTTTAATATATATAATATAATATATATATATATATAATTTATAAATATATATATATAAAATATATAATATATAATATATAATGTAATATATAATATTTGAGATGTTATTTTGCAAAATTGTTAAATAATGACAACCAAATCATCTGCATGAAGCTACAAAATTAGTTATGGTAAAATGATAGGCTAATAAAATGATTTGTCGAAACACATCATTCACTGTAACATAACATTTTCTTTCGTATCAAATATAACTAATGTTAACACTTCGTATATATTTTGTTTTCAAATTAAAATATTTAATAATTTGTTTTCTCCAATAGATCATGGTCTGGTAAGCAAGATTATCACAAGTCAATTTACATTGATATATACGTATATTTTGTGTATAAAATAACTTTTTTGACATTTTAACAAGGGAATATAAGTTATAAATTACATATCTGTACTTTGATAAGGTTTGTCTTATAATTACAACGAAAATACATTATTCTGTGTCATTGCCATCCTAGGATGATTTTAATGTGTATCTCAAGTGCTGCAACAACAAAACCTTCATAAAATCTTGTCAGATCTCCTTAAGGCGAGTTAACGCGATTATATTGTAGATATTGGATTAATTAGTTTCTAAAACACATCAAAATTAACGTCATTTGTTTTAAATGACAGGGCAAGGATTGATTAGTTCTTTGGTAAATGGTTTCTAGAAAAATGATTTTATTGAGCACACATACATTAGATGAATACTTAACAAAATAATTATTATTCTATAATAAAGGAAGAATTTTCTGCAATACTTTATCTTCATAAAACTCCATATTCAATACTGGCTGATTTGCATTATTGCAATTTTCTCCTCTCAACTACATATTTTAAACCTGTAGACATAATTAAGAACAATTAAATTCAAATACACGTATTCTGAAATGAAAATTGGGCAGGTCTTCCTAGCAATATTCGTTGTTATCATAATAAAATGGAAGAGTTCGTAAAGCCTGGCAAACAGCATACTACAGAGCACGATAAAATTCTACATAATACACGAAGAGAATAATAACACAGGACTGCGACGATTTGCTGCTTTAATGAAAATGGATTATGAATCTATTTTTCATCTTGAAAGATATATAATTTGTGTGTTTTTTCCATCACGTACAGTTTTGGCAAAATTTCGTGTTTTCATATTTCAAATTGAGTTCTCGCCGACTGCGTGGTGGTGGATCGTGCCGCAGCTGTTTGCCACCTTGTCGCTCGAGCGCCAAGATAAGGAGAGGTCAAGCGATAATAAACCTGTTGCAGTAGTTCTAAGTGAACGTTATATTTGTGCAGTGAAACGGTGTTATTAAATCTAGTTCAACAAAGACAATTTATATAAAACTCAGTGATTACAGAAGTGTACTTGGTAGGCTCGGTAGCATGTAGTGCGATCGCACAAACTACCAATACCGGAAAGTTACGTATCTCACAAATGTCATCAGAAGAATCAGCAAGCAGCGAGCCACAGCATGGATCTTGATTCATCTGATCCTGTGAACCTAACACAAAATGCATGGCAAATATCGCACCAGCTCGGTCAAAAGATCGAACCCAGACGTCCTCGACCCTGATGTAATAGAAAGGTAAGGCAAAGACAGCGTCTTTCGATAGTAATAATAGTATTTATACAGTTCCCACCAAGAATCAATTTAGTGCTCTCAAACAGAAGATGCAATAGAAAACAATGAGGAACTTCTCCAAAACCACAGTACCTCCAATTTTGTGCCAAATGAAATAATGTTCTAGCCATGATTAAGTTTATAAGGATAATTTAAAACCGAAGACTTGAAATAAAATCTCTAAACGACAAATTAAAATAGCTCCAAAACTCCAGATGTTTACAGGGAATAGTAAGACATTTATCAGGCAACAACTACGATTATACTATCCCTAGTTGAAACAAGAACAGCGTATAGAGTTGTCTTGCGGCATATACATCATACGTAGATGTAAAGATATCAAGGCTGCGCTCTTAGAAAAGAACCATAAAGTTAGAAACATAATAAATGTCCCATAGGTTGAGAGCACTCTGCCTCTATTTTTGTAGACCTGAGCCCAAATCTAACAACAAAGAGTATTCAAAATTAACTGACTACTAAATTGTGTCGTTGCATTTGAACCACTCACGCCTGAAACGAGAGATAGTTCAATGCAAAATTGTCAGAGATATGAACATACCAGGTCGTATTGTGCATACCGTTTCGTGTGTTAAATGTGGAAAAGAACATGATCCAGAAAAGTGTCAAAAAGAAAAGGAAAGTCAACTGACATGTGCGCTGTGCGAAGGAATCATCCGCTAACTATAAGTTGCAAGTATATCAAGATATACTAAAAAGGAAAGGGTACAAAACTCAAGTGAAACCAGATCATTTCAACAAGAGATCTAAACAGTCACAAAACAAAACATTGGAAATACTTATCCACAAGAAAACAAAAGAAGTCTACAAGCAAATGAAGGAAATGGGCGATGTTGCACGACCAATATCAGAACGACAACAACATAATGAACAACATAACGATAACCACTCATTATGAACATTTATACAGCACTCCTTTGAAAGATTTGAAAACACATTAATGCAACAAAGTCAATAAATAAATTTCTAATTAACTCTCTAACGACGTTGTTTCCAAATTATCAATCTAAATTTCTTCGCATTGAGCTTGGAACGCCAACGGCTTGGCAAATCATCGCCAAGAAATAGAAATATTTCTCAACGAAAACAAAATAGATATTCTACTCATCTCTGAAACTCATTCACAGAAAGAAGCTACTTTAAACTGAATAACTTCACATTATACGATACTAAACATCCTAGTGGCAATGCTCACGGTGGCACAGCAATATTAATAAAAGCACCATTAAGCATCAAGAACAGAAGCCGTACTTGACCAAGAAATTCAAGCAACATCTGTACAAATTACGGACTGAATGGACCAATCACCATCAGCGCCATCTACTGCCCTCCCAGATTTAAAAGATAAACAACGATTTGAAACTATTTTGAGTCACTAGAATAGAGTTCTATGGTGGAGATTTCAGGCCAAACAACTCAATGGGGATCCAGGCTCATCACCCTAGAGGGAGAGATGCAAAAGCAGACTTCTCTTCAGCTAGAAACCATTTACAGGAGAACCTACCTACTGGCCTACGACCAAAACAAAATTCCAGACCTATCGATATATTCATAACAAAAGGAATCCCATCCACTAACTGTATCATTGAATCTTCCTCGAACTGTCTCAGACCACACTCCAATAATTATCACCGTTGGTAACAAAATTATCCTTCACACTCTCCGTATGCAACAGAAAGAAGACAAACTGGGCCTCGTACAGAACCAGATATCAATGGAAAAAACATCCGATTACCATTAAAAACAGCAGATAATATGATGAAGGACTAATATATAACCTTAAAATATTCAAGAAGCGGCTTGTCCTACACCGCAACTGCACTACACCCAGAGCAGCATAAATACCCAAAATTTCTTTTAAACAAAATAGCTGAGAAAGAAGACTAAGAAGAATCTGGCAAGCTCCAAAATATCCTTCAGACTGTACCAATTACACAGAGCAACTAGGCAACTAAGGTGCCTCCTAAAGATTTCAACAGCAACAGGTTTCAGGATTTCATAACCAGCCTCACCCAACAGGAGATACTAATTACTCTCTATTTAAAGTCAGGAAACTGAAACAACGACCAAACCAAATCCTCCAATCAGGGATGAAAATATGCGCTGGGAGAAAGCCACTGAGAAAGCATCTACATTTGCCAAATTCTTCGCTAATGTATTCAGACTCATCCCTTTCAAATACAAACCAATACCAACAAATCAGGGATTACCTGAACTCCCAAACCACGACGCTTCCAATTCCACATTTTCATCCCAGAGAATAAAAACCATTAACGCCTTATCAAGCAAAAAGCTCCTGGCTATGGACCTAATCACAACACTCTTCTCAAAGAACTACCACGAAAAGGCAAGACTATAATTATGCACTATTCAACAGTATTCTAAGAACAGGGCACTACCGGAACAATGGAAAGTAGCCCAAATTCAAGTTTTCTCAAGCCTGAAACCTACATGAACCTCTTCTTACTGCCCCATCAGTATACTTAATCCTATCCAAAGTGTTTGAGAAACTTCTTCTATCAAGACTACGTCACACATAGCAACCAATAACCTAGTCCCTGACCATCAATTTGGCTTTAGACAAGCATTCTACCATCGAACAAGTTAGAATCACCAGCTACATTGAGAATTGTTTCAAGAAAAGAAATATTGTTCAGCGCCTTTCTAGACATCGCCTAGCGTTTGACAAAGTCTGGCGATGGACTCTATTTAAACTCAAACATTTCCTACCATATCCCTTCATCAATATCTTCAGATCTTATCTATCCAGCACTTTCCAAATCAAATATCAAAATGAATTATCTGAATTCCATCCAATCAAGGCCGAGTATACAAGGTAGTGTCTGGTCTCTATTCTGTACCAACTCTATACGACAGATATAAGAAACAGATAAAACAACCATAGCCACTTTTGCAGATGATACGGCCATACTAGTTCGGAGACTTGTAAGACACTAGTCTAGCTTGTAAGACACTTACAAGAACATCTTAATGATTGAAAATGGGCAAGAAATGAAATAAAAATCATGAAACAAATCAGCCCATATAACTTTATCTGAGAAGAGAAATGTCCCACTGTCCACATCAACAATAATCCAATATTACAAATGGAAGTGTAAAATACTTAGGATACATCTAGACAACGTTTAACATGGAAAAATCACATTTTAGCCAAGAAAAGCACTACAACTTAGTAGAAAATTATACTGAATCCTGGATATCACTCAAAACTATCACTGGAAATAAACTTTGCTTTATAAATCCATAATATTCCAATATGGACCTCGGCATCCAAATCTGGGGCACAGAGCAAGAGTAATCTCTATCATCCAAGATTTCAGTCCAAGACCTTAAGAATGATGCGAGCGCCTTGGTTCATCACAAACGCAGCATTACACAAGACTTAAAAATGCCCACTGTCTTGGAAAGAATAGAATCAATCAGTCAACTATCTCCAGCGTCTTGAAAACCATCCAAATCACTTAGCCCTCAACCTCCTTGACAATAGTGCGATATCCATCGTCTAACCAGAACCTCACCCATACAACTCCCATACAGATACTCAGAGTAACTGAAACATGATCACCACAAATTATCAATTCCAATAGCTGTCAACCTAAAATAATTACGTATCTTTTGTTATAGTTAGAAGAAGATGAAGAGTACCGATGGATACCTTCACTACTAATCATACTTGTCATAATAATTCTACAATAGACATCACATTTACCTATTATTTTGTAAAAATAGATTGTAAATTTATCTTAAAATAAAAAAATATTTCAAATCAGCACGTGATGTCGCTTTATATGTCTATGTAAACGCGGGGCTTCTGCGCTTTCGTTAACAGCTGGGTGATCTGATGAGTCAGCTTGCAACCTCATTAAATATGTGTTTCGGTTTCTTCATCGCCTACAGTTTCTAGGAAATTACGTTGATTCAATTCAAATGAACGTTAACAATGATTTCTACAATAACTTAGGTCAGCCATTAGACCCATATCACATGGTCCTGACATTCTACCGGTAGAGGTAGCTCAGTGATGTCACTGCAGCGCCTCTGACAGGGAGGTCCAGGTTCGAGTCCTGACTGCGGCGGAGGATTTTCGACACTAGCTTTTGAGCTGGGTCGAATCTCAGTCGCTGCCTGGAGGAGAATTCTAGCGCCGACTGCCTGATCGAGTTTTCCGTCGTTTCTCCGATCAACACCAGGCGAATGCCGGAGCAGTACCCTACAAAACGGGCCACGTATTCACATATTCACACATCACATATTCCGGGATACCGATCAGGGCTTAGAGCTTGTCCTGGCTGGGGCAGTGCCCGCTGGTGAGAGTCCTGGTTAGGGGGAAACTCCACTAGCCCACGGTAGGGCGGTACCTGATCTCGTCATCCAGCGGGGGAAGATCACCGCAATCTCCCGAGAAGAAAAACATGCACTACACTCACGGTACTAATGACCAAAGCGTTGACAGCCCGAAACACGAACAAATCAATCAATCAATCAATCCTGACATTCCTATACCAATCCACGACATGACCTACTATCTACATCATCTTCAGATTATTCAGACTGTTGTGACAGTGAAATGGACATTACTGATTTCTCCAAAGAGAAGACCCACCCTGTTGTATAATCAAAGCAGAACTAAATGATTTGATGCGAAATCGAGGCCTCTGAAAGAATCGGCGCAGATTTAGGCTGCGGCTATAAGAAAAAATAGTAGACTTAGTGTATGTTATCGTGTGTGTTAGATGGATAAGGAAGGATAAGACAAGGAAGAGGTAGGAAAGATCGCGCACGGCCCGTGGCCCGTTGTTCGGAATTCGGGAATTGATGGATAAACTACGGAATCGGATAAACACGTAAAACGATCAGAGCAGCCGGCCGCTTGAATTCTCCTCCAGACATGCGGCTGAATTGCACCTAGTTGAGAAGCTATTGTCGAAAATACTGCCACCGTCGAGACTCAGACCTAGTACCTCAAACCTAAACCTCCCGGTCAGAGGGACTGCAGGGACATCAGTTGAGCCCTGATTCATCTCTCCTGGTACAAACGTTTCATTATTCACACGTCAATTGACATTCAAATAATTTGTACATGAGTAACAAAACTACTGGAATCATTTCTCCTTGAAAGTTTATTTTTGGGGTTGAGGGGGGGGTCGCTCTCGCTAGAAGTGCCTGCGGCGGAGGGCTGCGCCATCTGCCCGCGCGCGCCAGCACAGACGCGCCACTTGGCGCCACTTGGCGCGCGCTGCCCGTGCGAGGGCCAATCAACGCCAACGCCCAGCCACCGGCCGCCCTCTGTTGGACTCAGGCAACTCCCGGAAGCAACGGAGACGATATACTAAAACATGTCTGCGGTCCTTGATGGCCTATTCATCGCATTCTTCAATATCTGTTAAGTTGAGCATCCAGAAGTAACGTAGATGCATGGTCGGAAATTCGGTGGAAACTCAAGTCCCACGAATTAAAATTGCTGTATTTGTTGGCGCGTCAGACACATTTCCCCTCAAAATATTGTTTCTGGTTGTGTGTACATCTACTACATCATGGCTTATTTAGGCGTAAAGAGTTAGGGATAAGAATGTAACGTCAGTAAGTAACTTCTCCTATGATATTCGGTGTCAATTAAGTCTGTCCAAAAATTTGCAATAAATAGCTTTTATTAAATTTCACAAGACACATCCACGAGCACAACTTCCTTCATTTACTAGTATGAATGAAAATTCACTCACCAAACTACTGATAAATCTGGTGCTCCCGCTCCATACTATTCAAATAATCTAGTGCTGCTCTTGGTTTCGAAACCGAGGCGTATACGAATCAAATGAAATACACTTAGCGCGAACTAAAGCACCTAAAACAAAAGAACATAGTTATGTGGAAGGCAATACAGTTATATACTTCGTATTGGGATTAAAATTGCAAAGTAAATAACTATCGGAACGAGATAAAACATTTAATGTAAGAAAAGAGAAAGAAGAATTGCAGACACGTAAATTAAAACATTTACTGACAATGCTCGCATAAGATTTGCATTATGAATGGTAAATGAGTGAGAGGAAAACGGAGAATTCAAAAGAGTTTGCAAAACCCACTTTTCCACCACAAATTTCACAGCGGTCTTTGTGACAAGTTTTGATCTTTAGAACATGTACCTTAGAGGTGTGAAGATATAGCCAGTTTTGGGGCCTTTGAGTCTTCTGGTAACTAAAGAAGTGAATAGGAGACCCTGTCGAACTTTCTTCAATATGAGGCACTCCCTGTTGTAGTAGCAGAATTTGAACTCTAGTAGACAGGGATGACAGGCAGAAGTCTGAAATGATGAAGATATAACAGTCTTTATTACGTTTTGTTATCAGGGCCTAAGTTGTATACCACTCTCTTTTGATAAGGAATCGATTAAATATTGTAATGGATAGGTAATTACAAATCTGTAGGATTAACAATGATAATTAAGCAATAATAGAATAAGAGGTAATTATGACGCTAATATGATGGAGCTCAAATGAAATGAGAGGTAGAGGTCATGGAAGAATCCAGAAACCTGCGGCTGACCGCTTTGTCCCCACAAATTCCAGACGGATCGAACGGTGACGAAAATCACTAGCACAAAAAAATCGGAATCAGATTCGGTCCCACCTTGCGACGAATTTCGCCCCCATTAGAGAATGATTCTCCGTTTTCTCAGGATTCTCCAATTTTCGCCTTATTCTCATCTCCTTAGGTGCTCAAAACGTTCCGTCAGTCTGACATATGGATATGCCCAAATGGTTCTTAACCGTAAAACACTCGCGGAATATTGTCAAACATCAGTAGTCACGGGGAACTGTGAGTGCACACTCCGCAAAAAGCGGATGAAGAGAACGGAAACTTATGCTCGGTATAAAAGAAAATTGCGAAGAAAAGGTACGCGAATATTATAAGTAATTTAATGAAAAAATATCAACCAAAATAATATTTTAAGCTATAAAAGTAAGAAATTTTCAGTATCCTTTGAAATACACGTATACTTATCATATTCGTGAATTTCGAACAAAATATTCATACTCAGATTGTACAAATAAAAAAACTACAAAAGTCGAACACTGCAATAATAAGTTTTCACTTTTTCCATTTTGTTCATTTTTGAAAGTAAATGCAATCGAAGCCAGTGCGAACGCCGCACTGAGAGTCAGAACTACTGATTACTGCCAAACATCAATACTGAAACAAAGGCATGATTTAAAACTACTGTTTGTGGAAGGTACCTATTGAAAACAAGTGAATCCTGAGGCGAAAAAGTGTAAAAGTAAGAGAAAATAAATTGGTGCGGACTTAAGAGTCGGCGCGCGAGCATTCAGGGTTAAGAACTTCTTCCGATTGGCCTGGGGAACGCTTCTGCCATTTCGGACATTGCCATGACGTCACTCTTGCATGCCAGGTCAAGTCCTCCTTCACTTTGCCTGAGGTGTGAATGTGTGTTGGTGGAGGAGGGGGTAGGGCCACCAAATCGAGACCTCACTCGGGATCTCTTGGCTGAATAATCAGGGAGGAGGGAGGAGCGAGCCTCTAACTAGTTTCCTCCTGGCACATAGCACCGTCGACCTGAACACAGGGTAAAGCCACTTGCCACCAGAGTTTTGTATGGAACCAAAATCCCAAACCTCCGGTAAATGATGCGGTGCATGGGTAATTAGTTTAAACAGCATAAACCCGTAATTCCTACAAATGTTTCGGATCTAAGAAAATCAATATCCGTTTAACCGTTTTCCAGGCAAATCCAGGGTTTCGTGTAAAACGTGTTATGCTTTTATAGTTGCAGTGAAACCTGGTCAGACTCTCCACCTCAATTAAGCAGTTACCTTATTTAACGGACATTTTCTGGGAACCAATTAAATTTTCCACGAGATAAGTGAAAATTCCTTATTTAAGCGCAAATTTCGCAGATTGACCTACATTAATCAGTCTATTTTGAGCTGTGGTAAGTTAAGAAGAGGAACAAGTGAAAATTACTTTGATTCAATTCCTTTCTGCGACGGAATGCATTTCAGATTACTAGAACCTCTACCACACAATTGCTTAACTTGGAAGGATAATTTTAGATAACATATGCCGTTAGTAAATTACACTTCATAAAATAACGCGTTCTATTCCACTACATTCTCAAGGTATATGTATGCCATTCATTTCTTCTATTCTACCAGTAACAAATGGTTGTAAGTACATAATTAAAACGTTTCAAGAAAACATACTTATATTGTAAAGAAACGTACTTTGCGTTGTAGTAATTAGAACATTTAGACTTGATCTACACTTCTGTAACTCAACACCTTCATTAGTGACCACTCCATAACCAACAATTTTCACGGAACCATAAGTGGTCGGTTAAAACAGGTTTCATTGTACGCATTAACCTGGACCTCCGAACACCTCAGGAAAGGTAGGCGCCAAGATAGACTTTCCCCAAACACCGCTGCTTGCAGCTTGCCTTCATGGATCATGTTATCAAATCGAAGTTTACCAAGTGCAATCAAGAGTGCCAACAGTATTATTGCAGACTCTTGCCGGTGTTCAATCGAAACTTATGTGCGTATCATACCGAGAGGAGGATTAATTCGAACATTTGGGTGATACATTGAGAGCTATTGGCATAGTTTGTTCCCAAGAATAAAATAAGTTCCTTAGAAAGACCCTCAAGGCACCATGGTTTTTTAAATTCCCAAATTCATCTGAGTCAAATATTCTGAACTAACGAAACATAAGTAAAATAGCTGGCCATTCTATCAAAATCCATACCTTCACCTATTTCACAATGTTTAATCTGAGGCGTTGTACTTCGTGGCCCTGTTACAAGGTTTCCCAAGGATAGGTTTAGACCACCATGCTTGTGTTCACTTTCCTAACCTGCCTTAGCTTCCATCACTACACTCAAGACCTAAACTGAGTCTGAAAATCTTCCAACCATCAATCATGTTCTACAAGTAAGAATAAATAATCTTTCCCTACCGATGATCATATCCAAAACGTTAAAATGTAAATGTACAGTTTTCAAACCTCGAGAGATCTTCTGAACGAGAAGAAATAAATTATAAAAATAAATAATACATTTCGTTATCTTTTACTAATTAACCTTCCATCTCTAACAGTGAAATTGCAAGAACACTATAACATTCAGCTTAAGATGGAGTTGCTGATATTTTCATGGATATTAATTTCCAACCTCTTGAACATCCGACAAAGGGTTACTATTTGTATTTTGCAAATATTTAAAAGATGTTTTGGTGTTTATATAGATATCGTCCATCTACAAGACTGCAGACGATGAAGGTAGAATCTATCAATTTTCTGAACCCATTTAATGAAATTTAAAACTTGATGTTTAGTTCCTGGGATGGAGAGAAAATTATTCTTCCTCATGAAAATTAAGCATTTTCCCCACAGCGTAGAACACAATTGACCATATCGTTGGCAAGCCTTCACAAGATTCCTCAAATGAGTTTTCTGAAGCTCATCACTGTAGCGTTTGACAACAACTGTATACCCGAATACGGGTTGAAAATTCTAAACAAATCAATAATTGTTATGCTCATAAAAAAGAGAATAAAAATCCCCTTGAAGTGCAGAGATACGAGAAAGATACAGATCTGTTGCAGAGATACGAGAAACGTGTTTTCATTTTTTTTCAGCTTCTATTGCATGTATCATAGTTGAAAATAGTTAATTTTAAGGTATTGTTGGCAACCAATTCTAACACCAAATTGAAAGAAAAGAAAGAAGAAATTTAGAAATGGATTTTGTCATGATAAAGTTGAGTATTGTCTCAGTTCCCCGAAGAATGTCTCTAAAAATTCTATAACATATTTTTCATATTTTTAAACAATGTGACGATAGTAATGAATAAAACCATTTTTTTAAGTTCAAAATTTGAATATGCGTAAAATGTGATTGGAAAACGCTTTTACCAATAATTAAGCACAGATTCAATCAAGACATATGAACTCAAATGATTTATGAACCAAACTCAATCGGACTGTCCATAATGGAAAGAGATGGGGGGATTCTGCGTATGCGATTCAGACAATGAGCTTTAAACACCAGTTTGCGTCATAATATTAGCATTAATTTTAATGCCAAAATTATCACATTTGCAAGTCATAAAACTGAAACAGATAAGCACTTTTTCAAATATTGCATCTCTTTTCAATTACACGTCTTCCTGTTATTTTGGTTGGTCCCCTTGAAAATTTTCATTTCACGCCACTTTCAAAATGTTTCAACATTTCTTTCTCTCCATGTAACATTGCAGCCAATGTCTGGTCTCGGTTTCAACCAAAGTGCGTCACGTGGGTCACGCTTTTCAATCGTGATGGTCACGTGATTCGTGACCAAACTAGCGCTATAAAACGAGTAAAAATTGAATCAGAGAGCCACCATCTCTTCCCACCATAGGAATATTGGTGAAACGATATTATGAAACGGAAGTCGCAGCCTGGGTGCTGCTCTACACAGCTGCGGTCATTTATTATTGGCTTACGCTCGTTACTTGGCAAAAATTGTAAAACCGTCAGAAATTTTGAATGTACTGTTTATACATAAAGTACGCGTGATCCACTTATTGAGGAAGACAGTGATAATGATTAATTGTCTGTGATTGTCTAATTGTCAATAATTAATCTACAACTGAGTATTTTGTTTATATTATACAAAATTATTAATACATAAAACCGAGTAATATGATTTATATTAGTAGCAAACATAAATCTAAAAAAAAAAGGAGTTTGATGATTTTATTTCGACTATTTCACTCATGTCTGTAGATGTCGTAAGTAACCAATGCTAAGCAAAATATATCCAAATTAAACCAATCCGATGTCTATCGCCATGTGATTTTCTCTTGCTTACTTTGCACTCCGCTGTAATAACTTTGTTTACCTTTCTAAGATAAACATAGCAATTGTTATAGGTCCAAAAGTATTGTGCTCTCAACCGCCGAGCGGATGGACGTACCTTGGTCCGAATCGCTTGCGCCGTTATCAGTGCCAAAGTCCAAATTTTACAGTGCCGGTGCGATCGATAAATTCTTTGCATAGGCGTAGTTCGATCGTTTTGCCGCATTCACAAAACTACATTCGAACAATTGTATATCAACACTGGTGCAACGCCATATGGACAAGTGCATTTAACTACAATTGTGGCAATACAGTGTTGAAACCAGTAAGTGCAAAAGTGAATGACAATTAATAGTGCTATAAAGTATCAAAATGTTATCAGAAGATGTCCCCTAGGGACATATCAGCAGATCCATGGAACTACTGAACAATGAAGGATCTAGTGACACCTCACGACACTAAAATTCACAATTCACAGAAAATCAAATGGAAAATCTACAACAGCAATACCAACATCTCTACATCAAAATCACTTCAAGAACATCTTCAAAAATTAGAGCAACAAAACCAATATACAACAACAGCTTCAACAACACGTTCTGACCAACAAGCAGCACGAGGCAGCAGGACAACATGCTCTCAAACACATCCGGAACTAGCCAGCCCCGAAACCATCAGCCCACAGAAGATAGATCAGCAAGAAAGCCCAGTGACCATCATCAAACAAGTTCACACAACAAATGACAAAAAGAGGACCTACAAAAGTAAGTGATTATAGTGACTGCAAAGCGCAGAATGCTAAACAATAGTGTAATAAAGACTATAATTTACTAAATAGATATTCAATTTAGAAACTAGAAGAATCAGATGAAAATGTAAACAATATGAAGTACAACCAGAAAACATAAAATACCTCCCATATGCATTAGAAACGCAGGAAACGTAACACTCTTATCTAAAGACCTAACGCAATTAATAGAAATAGGTTTTCTAAAACAACAGGGATTCGTAAAATATTACTGAAAATGTTACGACTACCGAAAAGTCAGAAAATATTGTGAAGAGAAAAGTGTCCCTTATTATACATACTGTGTACAATCAGAAAAAACTTATCAGTAGTAATAAAAACGTTCCCATAATATTCTACAGAGGAAGAGATTTATAATGAATTAGAAAGTCTAAATTATCCTATAAAAAAGTAACTAGATTGACTAACAGAAAACAATTACCCTTTAGAGTAGTTGTACTAGAATTAACTAACTCAATTGAAGGTAGAGAAATATTAAATTGGACAAACTACTGCACTGTATTGTAAAAGTAGAATTAAGAAGGAAACCACAAGGCCCACCTCAATGTAAAAATGTTTTATTTATGGCCACACAAAAATTATTGCACAATGACCCCAAAATGTGGATATTGTGGAACAACATTGGACTAAAGACTGTGAATTATTGCAGACAACAAACCCTCCACCCCCAATTTGTACCTATGTAAAGAAAATCATATGGCGACTTCTAGACAATGTAAATATTTCAAAAAGTAAGAGAATTCAAGAATCAACCAACACAATAACTCTTACCAAACCTCACAAACACAAAACATATATGGAAATGAATCTCACACACAAATAAACTCACAACAAACAAATATAAATCACACCCATTATATAGACAAATGGCATTTAACAACAAACAAAACATACCCAAACCCACATATGCACAAACAGTTACACACAACAACATACAGTCAAACATTACACACATTATAATGCAGATGTTACCAACAATAATCAATCAAACAATCTCAACAATAATTCCACAAAAAACAAATCAAACCAAATATCAAATATTACACACATTATGATGCAGATGTTACTAAATAAAAGAAACACACTCATCTACTTCTAAAAAATCACGCAATAACGATTGCATGCATAAAGAGACACATTGTACCCGGACAAACACTTAAAATACCTGGATATATCTGCCATAGAAAAGATAGAATATGCCAACACGCAGCAGGAGGAGTAGCTATCCTAATCAAAAGAAACTGGAGCACTCATTAATTTCTATTGCTAAATCAATGATCTTGAACTGATTGCAGTAAAATAACATTAAAAAATTTATTCTAAATATCATAACAGCATATAAACCACCTAAAAATCAAATTAATATAAATGATTTAAAACAAATATTACATAGTACAGAACCTACCATTATAATGGGAGACCTGAATAGAACATATCAATTGGGGCTGCAAAGTGAATACTCCTAACGGGAGGAAATTACAGAAAGCATCAACAACTTTAAACTTTCAAATCTTAGCACCAACAAATCCTACTCACTACCCCAAAACCGTAATGCTCAACCAGATATCCTTGACATTGCCATCATTAAAATTTAACACATACCTCTATGCTCACTCATTGCCTGAATTGGACTCTGACCACTGTCCGTAATAATCACTTCAGACATGAACTATATTAAAACAGAATTGCCTTATAGTATAGACACAAAAACATAGATTGGATAAAATTCCAAACAATATAGATAACACTCTTCCACAAACCGGTTCATGAAAAATAAAGAAGAAATTGATTCTGCCATAGACTCTATCACTAAAATTATACAAAAAGCTGCAAAAGAAGCAAATACAACTCTAATCATAAACCAAAATTATCACAGCAAACTATACCTACTTATATTGAAAAATTAATTCAAAAGAAACATAAAATTCGACGCTCAATGGCAAAATCGAGAAGCTCAGGAATTAAAGAAAATTCTAAATAAACTAAACACCAAGTAAAACAGCATTAGACGAACACAGAATCCAACAATATAAAAATTACATTAAAAAGATAAATCCTAAAGACAGCAACTTATGGCAGGCTACAAAACAAATATTAAAAAGAACCAACAGTCATACAGAACTAAAGAAATTAGATAAAACAGCTGCAAAACAAAAGAAAATGTGAAATTCTGAACACTTTCAAGAAACTTTTGCCCTAAACACAAATTCAAATAATATCACTACAAATCAAATCAATAATTGTAGAACAACAACAGTTCCACATCCAGTAAAATATATATCACCAAATGAAACCTATCAAACAATTAAAAACCTAAATAGGAAAAATCAGCTGAATAGACCAAATACCAACTATTCTATTACAAAACTAAATAGGAAAGCAATTAGCTACTTAACTGCAATATTCAACTCAATGTTAAGAATTGGATACTATCCACAGAATGGAAACACTCCATAGTAATACAATACCAAAACCAGGTAAAACCAACATTCACAGAAAACTATAGACCCATAAGTCTGATCCCATCATAGCCAAAGTAATGGAGAAACTAATACTAAACGACTCTAAAATACATAAATGAAATATCATACATACCACTTTTCCAATTTGGTTTCAAAGAAAAACACTCCACAACACACCAACTTTTAAGAATAACAGAACTAATATATAAAAATTTTGAAGAAAACAGCACTCTCTAGCAGTATTCTTGGACGTGTCTAAGCATTTGACAGAGTTTGCATTTGAAGGATTGATATTTAAATTACAGGAATCAGCCTACCTCTTTACCTAGTGAAATAATACAAAGCTTTTAAAAGAAAGAGTCTTTTCAGTAAGAATAAACACAACCTACTCCACACAAAAGGAATCACAGCAGGTGTACCACGGAGCCAGTTATCAGCAACTTGTTCAACATATTTACAGCAGATTTCCCAACAACCCAAAACACTACAATAGCTATTTGCTGACGATAGTGCAATACTAACTCTAACAAATGTTTAAATACAGCTACAGAAAATCTACAAGAAGAACTAAACAAAGTATCACTATGGGCAGACAAATGGAAGATAAAATTAAACCCCAACAAATGTGTAGCAAAAATATTCACACTATGCCCAATAAACACTACTCCCAAACCTCTAAAGCTATTTAATAAAACACTTGACTGGTTACCAAAACAAACCAATTAAATATCTTGGAGTATTAATGGATACAAGACTAACATGGACTAATCATATAAATGAAAAACTTACACAAGCAAACAGAAGACTACATAAATTGTATCCATTAATCAACAGAAAATGCCCTCAAAACAGAATGTACTCTAGTGCTTTATAGCAATAGTTCTTCCATTATAATGTACATGCCCAATATGGTACAACACCTCTGCTACTAACATAAAGAAAATACAACCTTCCAAAATAAAATCCTACGGATAGCAGTAAATGCTCCTGGTTTATTAGAAACACTCAACTACATTCAGAATTAAAAATGAAAACTATCCATCAAGTAATGCTTAAACGTTCACATTCTTCTTCACAAATCTACATAAAATACCTACAGTGACCATTACAACCTTGGGTCATCAGCAACAACATCTGAATCAGAAATAGATTTCCATAGACAAATATCTAATCCAATTGTGACTCTCATAAATCCTATGAATTAAAATAAACAATACAAGAAATAAAATTGACTTTACTTAGAACAACATACAATAATGAGGAACCTGTTGGGCTTCCTTATTTCTATTTATAAAGAATGAATGTATTTTATGATACTACCTTGTGTTAATGCTGAATGAAGTTAATTTATGTGTTATTTATTTATTTTTGTAAGTGTTTTGATTTGAAATTTAAATTAAACAATCCCTGTAAAGCAGTTATGCTGGTCTGTGAAATAAATAAAAAAATAGGTCCATAATAGCTTGTGAGCATCAATACAATATTAAGATGTGTCGTTTTGGTAATGTTTAAAACTATTGAAATAATATATTATTAAAGATGAAAAAAGGCTGAAAAAGCAAAAGAAACAGAAAAATATGTGAAGAAATTTCAAAATTTTGTGAAGAAGAAAATACAAATGGACAACACAAACTACAAATGAAGAAATTACACATATTTTAGGCATTTAATATGCAAATATTAGATGATGAAGAGTACAAAAATTTGCTGTCAAAACATATGACCAAAATTGTTCAGAACATACTTTAATGAGTACACACTGTGTTCAATCCATTCAAAAATGATGAATCCCACTGCCAATTAAGCTCGTACATCTTCCATTTCAAATACTTCCACGGAATACCAAGACATGCAAAACTCAACTTCCTACAACTTGTGTTTTTTATAAATGTTCTTGTAAGTAGCTTTGTTAGTTGTTCTTTGAAAGTTTATTCATAAAATCGAAACATATTCGAAAATTTTTTTTTTTTCTGTTATTCATATTTTTCTTGATTACAAGTAATTCCAGGCAGTGCTAACTCGGAGCTGAAACAAAGTTCCACGTATTCCGACAGCAATTTTGAATAATATTTCTCTTTTTGTAATTCCTGTGATTTTAATTCGAATCATGTAATGTCTTAATTCAGTGAAATAAACACTAAAATCACTCGAAGTGTTAACTAGCCGTAAATCTACTTCCTATGCAGAGTCATGAACTTACCGGCAAAGCACAGCACTTCTCATGATATTACTTATGATAATATAAATACTTTGTACATGAAGACAAACATTTGTCAGCAAAGGTTGTAAATCAAGAATTTGTCTGTGAGACTTCTCAATCATTTAAGAATAAATTATTTAAACATTGATGGAAAAATCTATAACATTTGGCGAATTTCAAATTTTGAACTGATAAAATTGGTTTTAATTTTCTTTCACTAACGTCCACACTGTTAAAATTTGAAAAAATATATAGTTATAGAATGTTATAATACACATTCTAGGAGAAACAAATTTGACAGTACTCAACGTTATCTCTTCGAAAATTCATTTCAAAAATTTTTTTTGTATTTGAATTTCCATCAGAATTGGTTGCCAAAATAACCTTAAAATTCAACTATTTCCCTGTCTCCAATTGTTCAGCCTAATACATGTATTAGAAGCTGAAAAATAAAACACGTTTCCGTTGTATCCCTGCAACATATTGCCTTAGGAGGCTGGTTTTGTGAATCTACGACATTTTTATTCTCTTTGCTATGAGCATCGCGATTATAGATTTGGTTTGGGGCTTTTTCACACCTTATTCGCAATACACTTTATGATTTTACGTGAACAGTAATGGAGGTCGGAACTGGTTGCAGTTTTAATTTTACGTAATTCCGTTTATTTATGACTAGTTAGATTCAATCAATGGAAACAAATTTATTTAATCATCTTAAGGCAGTTTTATATTCTTGAATGCTTAACTGTCAATCTTTTAAAGTGAATCTCATCTAGTAAGATGTGCCAAACAACTCTACTTGTGGCAAGATCTTGCGGTAGGTTGGCTCACTACTTCTGTGAGAATGTAAGTAAAACTGCAATGGCAAAATGAATTATTTTCCAATGTCGTGTTTACAAAATCGTTGCAAACAATTTATTATCGTTTGGTCTTGCACAACAGCGTCATAATGGACGCTGCAACACTCTTAATAGTTTCAAAATTAAGTAGTTATATCGGTCTTAATTTTTGGGGATTGTAAATAAATAAATAAAAATCCAATGAAATTAAAAATTGGTCGTTTTTAGGCAGTGGATTTATTTAAAAAGATAAGTTTTAATTCCCCATTGATTTTCACATAACAAATTTAGTACTGTCGACCAAGAATTTTGAGAAAATAGGAAAATTTTAACTGTGATCACTACTGATTCTTTTATCCTAGGTATGAATAAAAATATCAGAAAAATATTTTATTTTTTGGAGATCGTTGGCAGTCAGAAGATGTGTCTGGTTGACACTGTGACAACCAACCCCAATTGAAAAGTGCCAATCAGCCCCTAACGGGAATTTTTATTAAAGATGACCTGGGAGGTTACAAGGGAACTCAAAACTAGAAAAACTAATAAATGGTTGTAAAACTAATAACTGATGGTTGAAGGTTTCAGTTGAAAAATATGGAGAATCAAAATCTGCCTAAATCAAATAACTTCATATAATACTAATTTGAAAATATTACTCTCAAGCTCTTAAGACATTTGAGATCACGGTCTACCACCGTTGCATTGATAAACTGACACTTCTATGAGAATTGGTTAGGTTGTGAAGGTCACATGATCCAAAGCTAGGGCTGAGGTGCTACGTGGCCTATGTTCCTGAGTCCCACCCAGCCCCGGTATTCTCCATATCCTGGTGAAACTCATTGTCCTAAACCTGATGGTCTATCTTAAAAGATAGTAATGCATATTCGCATATAATAATGCACGAAATGAAAGTAAAATAATACAGGCGTAGAATTCAATGGCGAGCTGGTGGCCGAGATCGCTAAGGCAGTAGTGTCTAGTGATCTCGGACCGAAGGGTCGCGGGTTCGAGTCCCGCCTCGCATGGTTGTAATGTGTTCGTCCTTTCACCCTTATCATCAATCACCATATCGTTTCATCCACATTGTTACCATACCGTTAACGCAATATGTGTCGCTAATGACCTTAGATGTTGAAGCGACCTTAAATAAAACCAATAAAAAAAGAATTCAATGTTTTACGGCAAAATCACATCGTTTTCTCAATTATAGAATTCTCATCAAACATATATTTACGAACAACGTTTACGAGAACATGTGCGTGTTGTTTACGAGCGTCATATTCTAATAATGTCACAATTTCACGATGAACGGTTAAGTAACGTGTCGACTTTGCTACGGAGGTAGAGTTATTCTTTGCACCGTTTGTGAAGCGCGATTCAGAAGTGCTTCTCTTACTGCGTTTATTCATCTCGTGGTCACGAGTTTTGCCAACGAGTGCGATCATAATGCAAACGTAAGTTTAATGTCAAGACATCCCAGCGATTCTGTGTTGAAGCACGGCAATGACATCGCAAATTTCATTTCGTGCTAGCATGCAGAAGTAAGTACACACTAAATTGCAGGTGCATCAGGAAGTGAAGAGTCCTGAGTAGGTGGAAAACGTTAATTCGCGGTAAATGTAAACACTTGAAAGATGAATTCAGTCGTCATACTAACTGGAATATATGCTGTAATATTATATTGCTCGTGCTTATACCTGCTACGTTGAAACTTCCAAATTTTAGACCTATATTTTTATTGTTGAAGAATTACAGTTAATATTTCAAATAATTGAATTTTGGAGTAATCAATTTGCAATTTATTAACTGATGTAATTACAAATACAAGGACATGAATAATAATTCAAACTTAATGTTTTATTATTTTTAGAATGTTAAAACAGACTAAACTTTTCTATGTAAGACTTTTATGTCATTAAATATGATACCGTTTGCATATATTTATCTTATTTATATATTATATTTTATCTTTTTTAAAATAAACCTGAAATGGTTTTAAAATGACTTCAAAAGTTACTCTTGCTTTCAACTCATCTACTAAAATTTAGATTTTTTGAGGTGGTATAATTCAATCTTTTCAGTGTGGATTTTGTGAGTTTGTGCCTAATATAAATTTTTAATACTACAATTCAGCACAATTTGTATTACTTTCTTTTTTCAATATGTTTCAAATTTTGTAATCACCGTTCTCAACACAAAACTATCAATTAGCAGAAAGTGAGCATTTCGTCGCAACTCAGCGTACCTCATTTACATTTTCGCACTAAATTAATTTCATCGTAACTGTATCTACTTCAACATGCACTTTTACCTTATATTAAACAGCACTATAACGAAAGTAAGAAATTAGAACATCAACACTGAAGAAACTCTCGAGCTAACGAAACCTGAATATGAGATTTTCTTGTTTAAATTCTTCTTATTTAAAAAATGTTTATTTGATTGGGAATTTCTCGTGTTGATTGGGATTTGTTGATTTAATTTGTCGTGTGATTTGATTGGAATTTCTGTGTCTCTTATTGGTATCCCTCTTCCAATTTCATGAAATATTTCTACAGCCTCTGACTACGTCAAGGAACGACCAGTATGGGGCAGTGGGAGTGAGTAGCAAGTGCTCATTCGACGCTCTGTCACGAGGAGCAGACGGGCGTTCAAGAGAGTGACAGGCTGAATTTCAGCGGAGGGGGTGGGGTAACGAGGCCGCCACCTTGAGCAGTAACGAGCAGCGAGCAAGGAAATTAACATTCACTCGTCGAAAGCTCTGCAAGGCTGGCTACGCTCGAGGCATTGCCGCGATATGTGTGTCGACTGTCTGAGAATAGGTAGCTTTATCGGCGTTATGAAACCGTCCGAAACAAGATTCATTAAATTTATGATAGAATCTACAGACTCGAGGTTAAAGCGAAAATTGCGTAATGAACGCCGTATATTTCAGTTGAAGAGAAAGAAATGAGGAGGAATTAGAAGCGTGGCAGGATGAGATGTACATATCGTGTTTCTCTAACAATCTCCACAGCCTGACGGATTTAAGACGTACTTGAACAAACGACGGACGTTCATGCGAGGGCAAGACATCATCATCCGGAAAAATAGCATTGGGAAAAACGTGATGAGAGCTTTATGCAGTTAATGTGAGTTACATTAGAATTCTGAAACATTTCATGCTTGCTTATATTAAAGAATTTGTTTTAGTTCAGTGTTCATTTTCCACCATCCAATTTCTATACTCAAATATTTAAAAAAAATGATTCACGTAAGTTGAAAAACTTAAACTATGTAAATAAAATTGATGTGTCTGTTTTCAAAATAATTTATTTTTTTCTAATCTCATGTAGCTATTTAGGTGACTAAACAGTTCAATTGTTTTTACAATGTTTGTATTCGGGGGTAATTCCTGAAACGGCTTATAGATTTCGATACAGTTTTCATTCAATGGAAGAGATCTTTCCGGGTGTGTAGGCTAGACTTCTTCAAATTGTTATTTCCTATTTTAAACAGAAGAACGTGAAGAAGAGGGCGTTTCTGGAACCCCAGAACCCATCAAGACTAACGCGCAATCGCCAAAATTCCAGAATCGCTCGCCACAAAGAAGTGTCAATACAGTGGACCATTTAGTGGTCCATTTTAGTGCTCAATCATGCTCCTAGGTACCAGTATGGGCAATGTAATGCATTACGCCTCCTCTTTCTCCCTTGTAAATGAAAAGGAGTTTAGTCTAGCGTATTATTGCAAACATTTACAACGAATCGCCTAGATTCTCAAAGTAATACATTCGTTTCAGTATGAATCTAATATAACAGAACACTTTTAATATGGTGCAATTGCATGTAGCATGACACATAATGTTTACATTTGTTTGCGCATCCGTGCTCATCGCGAGTGCGCTTCGTCCAGAGATAACATTTCAAACGCGATTCTACAATAATTATGTGGAGACAGTGAATTCACATGAATGGTGCACCTGGTCGAGCGCTCTCCCGTGCGATCATTTTTGTTATTAGGAAGCTGATTGTTTAGCAAACAACGCTCGCGCTCGTTTGCTTTGCTGTCTCTTCTTTCTTCGCCGCCCCACGCGCTGCTTCCCAGAGTCGATTGTTTTGTTGTTCTGGATACACAAGTGCCGTAGGTGCAGTGGGGCGTAATGGCGAGGGAATAGCGATGCCGCTCTCTGGGCAAAGAATATATGCGAGCGATCGGGCATTGGCCACGCACGGGCAATGCACTGCGCAGTCAATGGGGAGAGCTCTGTAAACTCAATTGCTGACATTTTCATTCTACGGACAGTTGTACATCACCAATTTTAATGTGGATGACACTTAAATTTTCACGATCACATTGTACACGTATATTACGTGTTAGGTGTGACTTTGAAATTGAAGATTAATGTAAAATCATTAAAATTATTTTAACAAGAAAGGTCTGAGGTCTGTCAGTGTCTTCCATCACCATTTTCCTTATAGACAACAGATCTATGGTTAGAAAACTAGTCACCTTACATACTTATCCTTCTCATTGGGTTACTAATGAAAATCGTCGATATACAAGTAAAATAAGTCTATTTTTAATGGTTTTAGTTATTACATCGCTAGTCTATACATACATCATAGCATAGAAAGTTATATGATGCTGCAGAGAAAACGGATATTTCCGCAGACAAATTCTGTATTGTTCACCCTAGTACCGAAAAGAGGATAATTCTTGTTCTTATATGTAGTATATTACTTCTTCTAATACGATGTGCAGTCAGAATCCGCGTTTTGTAGGTCCTTGAAACTGAAAAATAATTTACGACAAAGCATCTGTCCTGTCTGTGAACAAAGCTCTAAAGCACTAAGCAGGCTTTTAACAACATTTTCAGGGTACTTTAAGTAAACATCAAGGACTTTTTCAAAATTTTCAACAAGTTGTTCAAAATTTTTATTAAAATTTCCTCGAATAAAGTAAGACCACATAAAACGTGTAGGTCTCTGTTTCATTAAAATACATAAATGTTCGAAAACTTCAAAGGTTCAAAATGTTTCGGCGTCTTCCTACAATTACAACATTGAATATAGATATTTTTATCATTCTTTTGATTTGTCAAACAGGACAAAAACGTAATTTTTAAAAAATTTCTCTGTCTAATCATTACTTCCATTACGGTCATTTTCTATACATTATTTCATTTGTGAACACAGGTACTTCAAATGATTTCTGATTGTCACGAAAACTCAAAACTTTTCTAGAAATGAGCACAAAGTTGCACTTTTCACGACGGTCAAACAATATTTTCAAAAACTGCTCGAATTTTTAATTAAAAATTTTCATAAAGGAATATGTTTTACTCTTCTGTACTAATTCTGAGACATATTTCAATTCTATACTAGGAGACCAAAAACTGAGAACAAGTGAAGAATGTGTTTTAAGCCCGAGCGTAGCTGCCCGACGAGAGGTGGGGCAAGAGTGAAAAGCTTAGCCTACTCTAAGAGATTAGAAAACCTATGTAGTCAGGCTTCCGCGGCCGAGTCTTGAATTTCAGCCACAACAAGATGGCCGAAACGTCAGCTCCACCGACCATGACGGCTAATCCGGACAGCGAGGAATTTTAGAAACCAATTATTGCCAAACGTCTGTGCCATTGCGTAATACCACTAGATTCCATTTTTTGATTTGAGAAATAGCTCAGGACCCGAAGTCACGTAACAGTGTACAGGAAAATACATGTCTGAATATATTTGTTTCCTAAAACAAATATACAATATTTACGAGTAGCTGTGTTGTTTCTTCAAGAAATGATAATTAATATGTTTATCCTAAAAGGAAAGCAATCATAATTTAATGATGTGTAACTTAGTGTAGCCAAAATCGAGGAAGAATATTTATTATAATAGAGATTGAAAATGTAAATTGTCATCGAAACAATCTCTTGGGAGGTTTACTCGGCCAAAGTGGGTGCACATTGAGCAAGATATCGACAACTTAATAGACCCATTGCAGAGTCACTTGAGTTTTATACCAACTTTCGCTGAAGTATAATGAGTGAATTTCGAAAATTGATTGTTCCCGGCATAAAATGAGTCCGTGTGAGTGCGAAGACTAGTAGAAGAAATTGAGTTTGCGATGAAGTAAAAATAGCTGTTTTGTTTTTAGAATGGAAATAAAATAGGATCGAGTCAATATCAGTAATCCACATTTCACATCCAAAATAAAATGTTAGAATTCCTACCTCAAAAACAATATGATCCAAACACTGTTCAAACGTGTGTTAGACCTATAATATATGTATTAAATGCCGTAAGTGTATACACCTACTGACCAATTTTAATTTAGAAAAACAAAAGTTTTCCATGGCTTACATATTTTATAAAAATGAGGCGATCAATATATTGCCTCATCCTCTCCAAATGCTTCATTTTGTTGCATAGAGCATTTTGTAATAAGGATAAAGAATACATTTCAGCAGCAGGATGTAGCTGTATGGTACACTAATCAGTTAATTTACCATTTGTGCAGGATTTCAGAAAAATCAGACCATTTTTTAAAGGGCTGTAAGGAATTGAATCTATGTTTCCTGTGTCGGGCTCATTGATGGAATTTGATCCAATCAAGCAGCTGGTGATAGCGGTGACTACGGAGGGCGACTCGGAAGCGGAGGCAGAGGGCGGTCGAGGCGGCGTCTTTATTCGGTACCCGATTCGGCACCCGAAAATTTTTGAAAATGTCCTGAAGCATCACGTTAATACCAAAAATTAAAAATAATTGGTAAAAATCCTGCTTACTGCTTTACAGCTAGCTTTGTTCCCAGACAGAAGGACAGACGCTTTGTCGTAAATTTTCGGTATCAAGGACCCACAAAACGGGATTCTGCCTGCACATCGTATTAGAAGAAGTAATGTACTACATTACAAGAATTATCCTCTTTTCGGTTCTAGGGATGTACAATACGATTTTTCTGCCGAAAATATCCGTTTTCTCTGCAGCATTGTATAATTCTCTATACTAGGTATGTATGTATGATCAAGGATGTAAGCTAACTTAAATGCATTAAAAGGCTGGTTTTATTGTATATCGACGCCATTTTCATTGGTCACCCCAATGAGAAGGATAGTATCTATGGTTTCTAACCGTAGGTAGGAGGAGGTCGAGGCGAGGTCCACTGCCATCGGAGAAGCGCCCACGCCCTGCGATGCGCTGCTTGCTCACGAGGCGCCAGGACGCAGAGGCGCTGCAGTTTCTGCAATATTCATGACCTGGGAGGCGTGATTTCCATTAATGGACGTCGACGCCTGACCTCTTCCTCTTGAGACCCACACACGCATTTTCCACATCTGGGAACCGGAGTTCAAATTTCGATCGATAATAGTCGAGAAATAGGTTCTGACACAATTTTATAGGCACTTGGAGTCCTCAGCCTCCAAATGTATCGTTTTCAGTTTAAATGCTGCTGTAGACTCTGTTCTCGACTTTCCTAGTGATTTCATTCATTTTCGAGTTAAGGCAAGGAGTTTACTTGCCGAGATTCCTTCTCCCTTGGCAGTGATCACAGAAGTCTTTCCTTCCTGTGTGAAGGTTGTAGGATGACCACGAGGGGGTTGATCAGAGACGAGGGGTTGATCAGATTAGATATTGCAAATTAGTTTTGTAATTTGCAATAAGTTGTCATAGGTACCTGATATACCTAGAAAACTCTGTCCATGAACGTTGGTATTTCAAATGAGGAATTGCATGTGCATCTGAAAACGAAAATGTGCAATTAATGTGTCCAAAGAAACAAACATTCAGTTCGCTCAAGTTTCAAAGCAATGCTCAGTGACACTTTTTTGGCTTGTATACTAATTTATTTGATTTTCATCAACTTTGTGTGTCGTGCATGCACAATGTAATCGACTATCACATCGTCATAAGACACTTCTTCCGAGATGTCTTCATTTTACCTCGTTGAATGAGGTGAAAATAAGAGATACTAAGAGTTCATGTTATTCTTCGTTGTTCGTCATTCATGGTTCGCGTGCCAAACTTCCGAAACTTTATGAGTGCCCTCTCGTGACCATCCGTTTTCCCGCCAATCCGCAAACGTGTCTCATCCTTCGCCTGTGTCAGAAGGCTGTTTCAACGAAGTTGAACGCGTGCCCAAAGACAAAGAGGTACTGCAAAATGTAACGGATTAATTTGCTAATGCAGCAGAAAAAGGCAGTCGGCATAATGCATAACAACTTTCTTTTGGGAGCGAACCGTCTAGCAAGAAGCCGTCTTGCAAGATCGGACTACGAGAGTACCATTTCGAGCATTCGTTTCAAATATCTCCAGAAAAACTCTTCAGAGAAGACAAAAGAAGAGGTAAATTGTTTATTTGAAATGCAATACGACTAACTGTAGAGATTCAAGAGTAGTATTTGCATAAATTGTGAGAGCAGAAAACTGAGGAGCTCGGAGTTTTACAGACGATAGCTAATACTCTCGAATGTCTTTTATCTTTCATTTTTTTATCTCTTGTGTTGACGTTCTGTTCTCTTACTACGTTGCTGTAACGGGGATTTATTGCATCTGGGTAAAATTTTTGAACGAATCCCTGCAACGAACGCGCGACGGCCCGGCTACATTTTATAACGGACACGAGCCGGCCCTTCAAGGTCAAAGACACCGCGAGCTGCTGGGAGACGACGCGAGGTCGTTTCAACCAGACGACTCCTAGGAAAATGTATATTGTAAAGTAGGAACGTTCCAGAGGGAATAATTTTATTCTGACTTTTGATCAGAGTTTCTGGAGATCAGGAAATATGTAGGAAAATTCTAATATCGCGTGTGAGAGTTTATTTCAAACATTGTTCTGAATCAAGATTCAATTGTTCTGAATAAATTATTCTTAAATTTTAAAATTTTGAAAGAGTAGAGCAAAGCGTTTAATTTTGTAAAGTAAAACAAGAAGTCCATAAGTGTTTTTGAAAATCAACAAATGTGTTCGAGGAGAGGAACTAGTAGACAAGGACTTCTTTGAAATTTATTGTTGTCAAATGTTAAAAACTTTGCTGGCAAACTGTTAGTTAGCCACAAACCTGTATGAAGCAAAAACTGTATTAGTTGTAAGATTGTTTATTTTCAGGGTGTTTATTCTTTTTTTGTAGTATATGTGTATTCATTATGTATTCAGTGTAAGTGGGATTGAGATTATAGTACTATCTTTTAAAAATGATTCAAATTTGAGTGTGTTCGTGAGCATTTGAGTGAAGAGTACCCATGATCTCTCGATCCCTGTTCTTTTATGTATAAAACCAACTCGTCGGACTAAGCTGGCATTTCACCAGGCGAATAACTTCACCTTCCTCCTTTAAACCACTGTAAAAGTTATAATAGTCCCCATCGATCTCGAATAATATTAGAGAAATGTTTTAGGACATAATATCTTTTCTTAAGCGACTTGAAAACGGAACGCGATGAATAGACTTCAACACACTGCATGTTGTACTGACAACACAGAGAACATGACCCTTTGCATGATATCAGAACTCACGAGAGATGAGGAATATGTCATCTACCTCGAAAAAATCTACTAATTTGGAAGCCAAAGAATTATACACGATCGTGGATATGACAAACACGGAACGCAGGGCAAACAAATATATAAACAAACTTCTCAAACACAATCTAACCTGCAATATGTATTCACAAACTCGGAGGAGGAAGATCACACTCTGAGCGTCATTAAGGCGACAACTTAGCTGCTCAACCATTAGACTCAATTCTGGAAACCAATATTTCAAATTCAAATGGCCATGAATAAAATTTGCTCAAAGATAAATATTTGTTGAAATGTATCCACTTGTTCCTCATTATGAAATTATGCCATTTCACTCGTTGTTACCAATTCATAAATTATTTACATCCTATTTTCACTTTATCGTCTTCTAGTTCACCGTGACACAAAAACAAGACGACCTGTTGAAGATAATTTAATGTAGACAAGGCATTTGGCATAAAAGATTTCTCTATTCGATCATGTTCAGCATAAAAGTACGTATTTCAATCTGAAACACGCGAAACGTTAAAATAATTGAATTTTAACTAATTAAAGAGTAAAATGAATTCATGAAAAATTTCAAAGACGCAGAAATTGAATATAAACCGGTTCATTCTGTATATTAGAGGAACCCGACTGAAGGGTGTTCATGCAAACCTTAGTTTATTCCAAACCTGCCAAAATATTTGTTCGCAGTGTCACCACAATCTTAGCTTCTCGTATTTCTCAAACAGTTGCTCACTAAACCCCACTCTTCACAATAAACGTTTCAGTAATGTATTTTACACAGCATTCTATTTCTTTAAAACGTTCCTCAGATCCTAGAGCAGTACCCCACTGAGTCAATGATTGCTAGTGTAACAATGAATGGAGGTAGAATCTCAATAACTGACTGTAGATCGTTCTCCTGATGTTGACAATTTCATGTGGTTCAGGCAGTCTCATTGAGGATGCAATAGCGCAATGTCCATAAACTTCAGTTTCAATCTTATCCACAACGACTGCGTGCAGACGAAAGGAAATTAAAGTAATGACAGTAAACTGAGTAACGTCATTTGAAATTGCGTTAAGAATCGCAGCATCGGTGAGTACATCTAGTTGAGACTCAGGTCCCGGGAAGCAGTGTCGTGCAGAACAGTTTTAATGACTAGGCGACTGATGAGGCATATTATACTACCGTCCTGCGGATGTGGAGACGGTTATAAAAATAATTAAAAATGTGAAAATATTTAATTAAACTACAAAACAATTTAATTATTATACAACTTTAATAAAAATTATTCCTGATCGAATCACAACCTTCTCTTAATTCTCCAGAATTTAAAGAACTGGAAACATTGCGAAATGAATTTTTAATATTATTTATCGATCAAATTTTACAACTTTTCTTAAGTTAAGCTTTTAAGATTGCATTATTCAAAGGAATTAAAACATGGTAAAAGTATTCGACGCATTTCATATTTAAACAAAATTAAAATTTATGGCATTCTTTTAAATTCCTTTGGAAATCCACAGGTCTAACGAACGTTAATACACGAAGGTCAACATTATCACGAACGCAACATAAAATAACAAAACTTAGCATGACGCCATTTAATAAAACCAACACTCCCCTGGAGGCACAGAAGTCAATCACAAATCCTGCGATCCACCCACTCATATCTTCCCTGACCTCCATAACTCTTCTCTTTGCTTTTCTCTTCGAGCCATACTCGTCGCTTAATTGATTGGTTGATTATGATTACGCGCGCGTCACCTGCTAAGCTCATTCTACTCCTAAGTGAAGTGCACGCTCTTTGTCGCAAGAGAGCTTCCACCGTTGGATGGCGAATTCCGACCAACGTCAGCCTGCGGGGATTACCCCTGCCAGGTATCTCCAACGCCTTGGCACCGTGAGTGCAAGTAAGGGTGACGATGAGCAAGAAGAAGTAGAAGAAGAGAAGAAGAAGAAGAAGAAGAAGAAGAAGAAGAAGGAAAGTGCGTGGTCCGTTGCCCGTTTGTTAGGGTACTGCTCGGACATTCCCCTAGTGTTTGGTCGGAAGAGACACCGAAAACTTCCGATCAGAGCAACCGGCCGGTAAAATTCTCATCCAGATTGCGGCTGAATTCGATCTGTCCATCTACTGTCGAAAAATCTACCACCGTCCTGAATCTCTTCCATCGAAAATCCTCCCACCGTCAGGATTCGAACATTAGAACCTCCCAATCACAGGCACTGTAGCAACATTAGTCGATGACCTGAGTTACTTTTGCCGGTCCCTACTCTTCATATCCTCCGACTTGTCTCTTCACAGGTAAGCGGCTCTGGCGGCGGTGGCGGCGGTGGTGGCGGCGGCGGCGGCGGCGGCGGCGGCGGCGGAGGCGGCGGAGGCGGCGGAGGCGGCGGAGGCGGCGGGGCGGCGGAGGCGGCGGAGGCGGCGGAGGCGGCGGAGGCGGCGGAGGCGGCGGAGGCGGCGGAGGCGGCGGAGGCGGCGGCGGCGGCAGCGGCATCGGCAGCAGTTCATTCACCTTTCCTGTCGTCCGCGCGTCCACCCGGCGACAGCCGAGGCTGCGGCGGCGGCGGCGGCGGTGGTGGTGGTGGCTGCACCGCGGAGCACTCGCAGAATAACTAATAGGCGCCTGCCACCACTCCCCGCCAGCTACATCCGCTGCCTCTGGTGACGGCGCGGAGCCAAGCGATTGTTGAGGAAGGTCCAGGACATGACGGAGCGTAGGTACGCAAGCAGCGGCGAGGAGGCTAACAGTTGTGAGGTTGCAATCTAGTCAGGTCACAATAAAGTACTTATACCAAACATTAAGATTGCCACGGACCAGGTAATTTCTAGTTCTGCGTCTTACTGGTGGTTGCTCTAATAACATCTTAGTAACCACAACTGACGGCATTTCATCTACATCTTGGCAACTGTATTTCTCTATGATGTCTATAGGCCTGCTCATTGTGATGGTCAGGTACAGACCAGACATTAACCATAGCATTTTCATTTGGGGAGAGGGTCAACATTGCCAGCCTTCAGTTGTGTGTAAAGTTTATTCTGATCGTCAGAAAAGTTTATCCCTGATGTCTTCTATTTATGCTAGCTGCATCTCCTGATTCTCGCCCAATTTACAATCCTTTGATTGAGTTTCTTTTCCTCTGCTTATTCATATTTTTGAGGATCATTCTAAGTTTCATCATCCTAGCTATCGGTTTGATTCCTCTCCCTCCCCTTTGCAGATATCTCCATCCTTGGCCAAATCTGTGTCAGATGGCCAATATCTTTCCTAGCTTTATTACTTTTGTCCTCGATTCTCCTCTTCCATAATGGCCGGACTCAAGTTTCGATGTGGGAGAGTTGACTGGCTTGTGTTCATTACACTGAATATCTCTCCCACACTCTTAGGGACAGCTAAGGCGCACAGTTCACTTCTCGAGCTGGTTTCGAGATTATCAGGTGTGAGGCTAGTTCTTCGAAAACGGTGTTCATTGCTTTGCAGACTTTTAAAACTCTTATTTCTAGTTACTTTTGGTATTTTGGTATTGCAGTGGTACACCTTGAAACAAGATACGCTACTTTTGAAAGACTTCTCTCAAAGTATTAACAATCGCATTATAAACATCGACCGATGTTATTTTCTGAGTTTCAGTACAGGTTCCTTCTCTAGATGTTCTCTCTACAGCTCTACTGTCTGCATGAGTATTGATCTATAATATGTCGAAATTACATCCTTACTTCCTGTTTTATCTGATTCAATTTTGCAGATGACAGTGCAGATTTTTCTCTGAATAGAATTTAGTTGAATATATCCTTGCTCATTCAGGATGCTGTCAGAATACATTTTCTTCCACTCTGTGTGCATCCTTACCTATACCCTTACATTTTGCCTCCACTTTTGTACTTTGGTAATACGCCTGCATTACAGATATATTCATTTCCTTTGGTCATTTCGTGCGTTGGCCAATCAGTCTTGAATCAGACTTGATTTCTTGTTCGCGGTATATTCCCCTAGACGTACTTGCCTCCCCTCTCGCCTTCAGAGCCTATTTCCCCTTCAGTCAGGCAGTTCCTTACTTTTACTTTCTCGCTACCCAGGTAGAGAGAAAGTTATGTAATGCTGCGCACGAAAAAACAGTGAATTTTCAGCAGAAAACTCCTATTACAGGACCCTATTAACGAAAAAGTGAATAAATCCAGTTGCTAAATGTAAAAGAAAAAATCCTTTAATACGTGGTGTAGCCAGAATCCATGTTTTGTGCGTTCTTAATACCGAAAAATCGAAAGACGGCAAAATGTGTCTGTCTGTCTTTCCGTTCGTTCGTCTGTCTGTCCGTCTGTGAACAACGCTAGCAGGTAAACCATTCCGCTGATTTTCCGAAATTGATATTCCGGAATCGATCTGACTGATGTCGCGACCCCTTGAATTTGAAACCGATATTTTAATTTCGGTACTAATAAATACTTTATATGCAGATCCTGGGACATTTTCCAAATTTTCAAAAAAAAAAAAAAAGAAAAAGATCAATCGTTTTTGATTAAATTTTGTTGTCGGATAGCGTAAAGACGTTTAAGAAATAATTGCAGATCTCATTTTCGTTGAAAACCCTGATTTTTGAAAATTACAAATGTTCAAAATTTTTTCAACTCTTTCTACAACTAAAATATTAAAGAGATTTTCCCTTAATAAAATCTGTTCTTAAAGATAGATTTTGAAATAAGATCACGTACAATTTTCGAAATTTGAGTACTTTTCCACGTAGATTGGCGTGAAAAACGGGCGACGCCGCTGGACGCAGCTGTTTCAGCACCACTAGTTATGCTTGTGACATAGGCTCTTTCCATTAACTATGAGTCCCATAAGATTGAATAATAACTTTCCTGATACACGCGCTCTTTTTTGCCTCTGAGTATGCAGCCAGCAGCTTAGGAACTTTATTTCTGTTGATGTAATTTTACATATATTTTTGTATGGTCTCTGTGATATGATTAAGGTGATATTTTGTTTTAAACTGAACACTACCTCCATACTGTATTCCATAAAATTGACAAAATTATTAAATATCAATTTTAAGGAAACCAAGCTCAGACAACTCTTTTCTACGAGATACATACTAAATAAATTTCTATAAAATGTCTTGTAGAATTGGTGTTTTTCTGGAACAGAAGTTCCTAAAGCTCAAAAATCATATGTGGCGATAACTGCAGAATTAGCACCAATATTTAAAATATTGGAGGTAGGAGCTTGTACTTTGGACTGAGTGTACCTTGGAGACTTTCACTTTTAGGGAGTGATAGTGTCATCTAGTAATACATTCTCATGTTAGTTTTATCCAGTGCTTGGTAAAAATGGACTGAATTTCAAATATATAAGTTTGCGAAGAAGCCATTTGATCCTTAAAGCCAAGTTTTTGTTTCTGGACACGGAATAATAGTGTGTTGTTGAGTTAGCTTTTATTTTTGTGTTTCTGATTGGAAAAACTCAACAATCTGACCCCGTAAGTTGATTGTCTATAATTTTCTAGACAGTTCTCTGTAATTATTTCGTTTTTAACACCTTGATAACGAGAATTGCAGTATGACGTTTCTGAACTAGTAACTTTAGTACTTGTAGACATTTTAGTACAATATGTGAACAGTCTAGTATGTGAACGTTCTTTATAGATAATAGGTGTCTAAATAATTTTCAATTGACATGTTTAAATACGATCATAGAAATATCGATGCAAATGATATTGAAATTGGAACTATGTACGAACGACGTTCGAAGATCCTCAATGTGGGATGAAATAATGAATGTAATAATTTTTGAAGTTGACGATTTTGTATTAGTTCAATTTTAAAGCAGAAAACAATGCAGAATATATAGGATAAATTGTAGATGTTGATACATATGGCTTTGAATATAAAGTGAAGTTTTTTGAAGCAATTTCAATCCGTTCAATTTCTTAAAAAACGTAAAAAATTCTTGAAACCATTGGCGGAATATTTGCTGTTCGTGAATCCAGAAATTTCTTAGTTATAAACTAGAAAATAGTGAAATATGCCTCACGACGATAAGATCAAGTTCTAGATCATTTCTGCTATAGTCGAATTATGTGATGATAAAGTCTACTGTTGTTGGCATTCCAGATTACATCCGCTTCTTCAGACCATCATGCATCTGAACCCTTTCCAAAACGTTTTTTTAACCAAAATGGAAAATGTGTTGTATGTCATACATGTAAAGAAATAATGTGGATAAATATGCTTCTGTATATTTTAAAGAAAAGATAACTAGTGGTGCTGCAACAACACCTACTTTCTGGCATTAATACAGGGTTCACTGGACATGGGGCTAGTACCACTTTTCTTACCGTCGTTTGAGAGGAGAAGAAAAATTTAAAGAAAAATATAGCCGTTTTTGACTAAATTCCTTTGAAAAAATTAAAAAATTACCTAGATTTCACACAAAAATATTCCAAAACTACTAAAAAATTCTCAAACAATTCGAATAGTTGTACGTGACCTTTCTAGATCTGTCCTTTAAGAGCACATTTTATTAACGAAAATATCTCTATCTTAAATATTTAAGTTGTAGGAAGATGCCTAAAATGTTAGAACTTTTCCAACTTTCGAAAAATCAGAGATTTCAACGAAAATGAGACCTGTATCACCTGTTAAGCATCCTTTGTTATAACAGAGGCAAAGTTTAATTCAAAAAATTGGAGTCATTTTTGAAAAAATTTTGAAAATGTTGAGGCTTCATGTAAAGCACTCCTTAAAATTGAAATATGTTTCAAGCTCAGGGATCCTCGAGATAATTTAAATATAATTATATATTTTAATATAGATTTGAATAAATTTTGAATAAATTTTAGAACAAATCAAGGGGAGAACAGTGTAGTAAGCTAGATTTTAGATGCACAGACGTTTTGTCGTCAATCGATTTTTTGGTATCAAGAACCTCGGAAAACATGAATTCTGATTACACATTGTGTGAGAGGAAGTAATTTACTATATGTGGGAAAAATATTTATCCACATTTTCTTTACCAGGTCCTGGTATTGAGAGATTTTCTATCCAACATTGGCCATTTTCGGGCGCACGATTTCAGTACTTTCTCTTTTTAACAAGTAAGGGCTAGAAAGTAAAACTGATCGTACTTAAAATGAATAAAAATATTCAAAGGCAAAGTTCTGAGAGAAGCATGATCTCTCTTACATTGACAACAGACATACAACCTTTGTACACTAGATAGACAAAACAAGACGTCTCCCGAAATGATATTAACTCACAAATGGCCATGAGTAAACACGCACTCTTTGGGCAAAGAGAGATCTGTACCCGCGACGATCGTTCCATGGCGAACGAGACATGCGAGAAGGGAGACACTGTGCAGTTCTAACTGTTCGAAAAACATCAGGAAGTCAATGTGAGCTAAGGATCATAATCGACCCACGATTTGCTGGCCCGCGGTTGTAATTCGTTTCATGGCATTGTGTGATTTTTGCAAGAAATGTGATATAAGTTTTGTGTCGATGCTGCCGGTCGAAAGCTAAGAAATCGATGTGTGTAAGTTGCATTCTTTGTAGCCGCCTCCTGTTCTGCGACGCCAGCTGAGTGCACATCCAGCGCGCGAACTCTATAACGGATTCCATCTAACTTCAAGGAAAACAATTTTTTTTGAAATTTGAAAAAATATTACTTGTTTTTTAATATATAAATTTTTTTATTGTAATCTTTTATTTTCAAGTAAAACTTTCGAGAAAATTCGAGTAGAGTCCTATCGAGGACGCACACAGAGCAGGGCATGTAAAGATTTGTGTGTGAAGAGAGAGGGTGTAAAGGCACAGGGTTACAGAATTGACATTACCATGTGCATAACCGTTATTCGTGCATTTATGACCTTACGCGTTGGTCTTCATATCGTTCTCGTTCCATGGAATGTCTCTTAGCTGATCGACGAATTACTAAATATGAACAGAATAATACTTCTGAATGGGAGACTGAATGTCCATCAAATGCGTCTTGTGAATGCGCTGAATGTCCATCTACATGCGTGATTGGCTAATGGCTATTTTCTCTATACAGTGATGCCAAAGTAAGAAACGTGGGTAGTACATTATTTTAACATATCGATGGTTTGAAGTACAAACATTGCCTGTCCACTTATGACCATTTGCTGAGTTAATGTCATTTCCGGAGACAATCACGTTCTTATCTATCTAGTGAACAAGATTGTTTGTCTATTGTCCATATGAAATATCATACTTTCTCTCAGAAAACAAACATTATTACTTCTTAAGTAACTGCACCTTCCACAAACAACTACAATGCTGGTTTCTGAAACTAAGAATTCTGACATACATTTTATGTGCTCTAAGCCATCGATATTTTCGTCTATTCTTTATTTACATTTACTGATATTTTATGGTGATAATTTTAATCAAAAAATATATCAATGCATTCAGCATATAATAATTGTTGGAAAAAGTTATGCACACAGTTTTACATTAAATATTTTCTAATATTTCTGTAGATACCACACTATTTTCTCTCAGTTTACTCCTAATTCTTTATTCCCATTTGTTTGGTTATCAAAATAAAATTCATTACAATTTTAAAAATAAAATATTCTCTACAATGCAAAATGCTACAATGAATAAAATGAAAAATGGAAATTTAGTACTAGAATTTAACATAAATATACTGTAAATTTTGTTTCAACATTAGACTGAAAACTAAATAAATAGCTTTCCCTTATATTTTATTTGACCTTATGCCTGGCAATGCACTATCTAACTAGATGTGAATGGTAAAAACTGGACTCATGCTGTCATAACAGGGTGCATCATGCAAATACACAACGAAAACTAAAGGCTGCTGATTCAGGTGGTAAAGTCATTGCGTTGTTTCAAGCTGATTATTACATGGATTGGTTTGTATCCTCCTCATATCAATCATTCATAATCATTACTGCCCGAATTTCTATGCAATAAAAATATGCACGATAAATATTTAGAAAATTGCAATAAATATGCAGTATAAAATTCACAAGAAAATAAACGTTGATGACTAAAGTGCAGTGCAAATTATATGTAGAAAAATTTGAATTGTGGTACGACGGTATTGCTTCTTGGAGACATGAACAAAAGAAACATATCGTGGATAGAAAATTATTTTTTAAAATTATTCTTAGTGGAAAATGATTCCAGGCAGTTAAGACATGTTTATCACAGGTTTTTATTTCATTCAAATCTGAGACTCTGAGTGCGACGACCCATGCCCCCACCCGAAATTCAATCTTACCTTTGGTCGTGCAAGTGGTACAAGCAAAATACACTATATCTACATCCGTTGGCAATTTAGAGGCTAAAAGGATATTCACTTCTTTATGGTGACTGGAGAGCTGTTCCATGAACCAGGAGCCAAAATGCGTTGCTGCTGGGGAACTATGATGAAGTAAACCACACGTTATAGCCTGGCTATTTGCGTAGAGATTAAATTTTTTGTTAAATGCGAGAATTGCATCGTCACAAGTTTCCGGTTCTTAATATACAAGTAACAAAATAATTGGTATTTACCTCCTTTTTATGACTTTTATTTGACAGCTTAAGTGTAGTGTCGACCATTATTTCCCACAAACCATGCGGTAATCAGATTAAATACAGTTTTATCATTTAAAATCTTAGTTGCGACTTTGGTCTTATGTCTTACAAAAACCGTTTTGGGTAGGCCATTTGATATCTGAGATTTGGGAGAGTTATATGTTGTATTGAAATTAGAAACAACAGCATTATTTAAAATATATAAATGTCCACTGAATCGAACTGTAATACCGTACGGAAGAAGTAGGATTATTTTTCTTTCACAATCAATATCAGTGCCAGCGTTTCCAATGCCGTTGAGGCAGGCTGTAACGTTTCTCTTTTTCTTTAGAGGAAACCGAACTTTTATTCTCTAATAGTTCGGTTTCCTCTCAACCTATGTTCACTTAAGTAGTGAATTTCTTTTTAGAGTGTTTGAAAAGGTGGTTGTATGAGCATTAGATGTACTCGATTGATACCAGAATGTGGATTTTCAACGAGAATGAGCTTGATATATTTTCAAGAACTAAAGGATTTTGTTTTTTGGTAAGATATATATTCTGTTATCATCATATTGATCGTAAGTTATTCCAGAAACTTTCATATCTTTCGACTAACTTTATATTTTCCATTTATTTCTGCTCCTAGCTTGTTCTGGTCATCACAATATTGTAATGAAAATCAAAGCTTTAAAATATGTTGTGTCCATCTTATTCGTACTTCTTTAATAAATATTGTAGAATTGGTTTCAAGAAAAAACGAATAGTTGTTGCTTTTAAACATAAGTTTGATGACAAATTTAGTGTCTATCTCATTGTAACGAAAAAATTGATAGCTTAAGAAGAAGCATGTTTTATAACGAGAAAAATGTGCTAATTCGAGGATAATTTAAACGATTATTAAGTTACGGAAGTATTTGGATACATCTTGATAAGAAGATGAAATCCACATGCACTTCGTATGAAAAATCTTATTGAAATGAAATGAAATAATTGAAGGCAAGAAATGCTATCAGATAACGGGCTTAAATAATTGGAATGACGTCGGAAATGCGTCAGGATTACTGAAGGGGCAGTAGTGGCGCGCGGTCAGGGTTGGGCAGTATTTAAATACTTGTATTTGAAATGCTTGTTTTAAATCCATTTTATATTTGAATAATTGCATTTTGAATTTTTTGGACATGTAGTAGCTGAAAATGGCATGAAGTAGCTGAAAATGGCAAGAGGCGCCCCCGAAAAACTGTGAAGTAAACGAGCTTCTCGGTAGACGAGGAGGAGGCTCTCCGTCCAGGAGTGTGGACAGGTGTGGACCTTCCCCTAATACACAAATTTGGGTAGCTTCAGTAGTGTAAGGGTCAGCATATCGGACTTTTATATCCAATTCGTGGTCAAAGCCCGATCGGAGCTGTAAATTTTCAGGGCGAAAACATCCGTACGCCTTCCTTCGGAGAGAAGTAAAGCCAGCTCTTCCATGTTATGCAGATTTTTTCACATATAAAATACTCTCAAGCCTAAATGAAGCCTCTAAATCAAATTGCCGTTTCGTCGCCCGAGTGATACCTCCTTGCTCTGGCAGATGGTGAAAGGAGCGGGTCGCGGAATTCGCGTAGTCAGCGGAAAAGCAGGCCTCGTGGCTAAGCCACTCCACGAAAAGTAAGGCATCATTGAATGGTTCAATACATACTCTGATATTTTATGAACACATTTTTGCTACAACCTCTTCTCAAGAGAATGTTCCAAAACTACTGTTATAAAAAGGAATAACCCGGACTCTTATATTAGATTTAATGGAGAATGGTAGATCCAGGTTTTCCGAAAAAAGTCTCCATGAAAACTGAGTTTAAATGTTACTTCCGAGAGCGAAAATCAAACCGGGTGAAGAACAACAGTAGACACCAAAGAGACTGCGAAAGGTCCGGGCGTTTCGCCGTTTCTTCGCACGTTTGCAATTAAGAGCAGTCCAGTGATAACATAAACACCACACTAAAAAGCACTTTAATAGAATCTAATGTTTTATGTGTACCAGTCATTCAAGCTGTTAAATCTACAGAAAATGCATTTTTGTTATAAATTGTAAACACAGTATGCAGGGGCATAACAATGAACGCTGAACATGAATCAGGTCTTATGAAATTAGCACAACTGAAATGCTCAAACTATAGCCTATCCTCCAGTGTGAAGTAGTGTCTTCTGCTTTAGATAGCTACATAAAATACATGATAGACCCCTACATATTCTACCCTTAACACTATCCAATATACTAATAATTTGCTGGTAAAATATTTGTTCCTTCAAAGAATGAGTTTACTTATTGTCTCCTGGCACGCAAAACGAAGTCATGCTTTGGTCATGGAAGAACAATACTATTGAGGAAGAGCAATAGAAAAGTGAGAAAGAACCATGAGAAAAAAGCATCATATGGAATCGTTGGACGACTAACAGATAATGGAATTAAAAGGCGTTAATTACAAAAAGTTAAACTAGTTGTGCTACAACAGCACGTACTTTCTCGCATTATTTGTAACGGTTACGTAATATAATATTGCTTACATGTACATTTGTGTAATTTTTGAAAAATTAAAAGATTACATCAAAATAACGTTTATGTCATGATATTCAGTGCATTTAGCTCTATCTATTCAAAAAGTTTAAACACAAAGTCTGTTACCGCTTTCGAGAAAAGACGCCAAACTGTTTTGATTTTCCAATTTTCCGAAGAATCAGAGTTTTTCAACGAAAATGAGGCTGAAGTGGAGAATATTAATTTTGGAGAAAATCATCTAAACGGTTAAGCCGATTTTCTCCAAAAATGATATTCCGGAATCGATATGGCTGATGTTGCGGCCCTTTGAATTTGAAACCGACATTTTAATTTAGGGGGGGTACTTAACATGACGCTCCTGAGACATTTTCCAAATTTTTAAAAAAGATTAATTAAAAAAATCTGTTGTTGCATAGTGCGAAAGACGTTTAAAAGAACGGTGCAAGTCTCATTTTTGTTGAAAACTTTGATTTTTCCAAAATTGGAAAAATTCATTTTTTTCGGCGTCTTCCTAAAACAATTAAAGATAAACATTTTTCCTGTAATGAATCTGTTCCTTCAAGATAGATTTTAAAATAAGGTTTGTTCAAATTTTTCGAAAATTTGAGTACTCTTCCTGTAATTTTGCATGAAAATACGAAGGAGAAAGTCCATGCTGTTTTAGCTCCACTAGTTTAAAAGTGTATCGTTCTCTCATGCAAACTACGCGCGTTCTACTGCTTCACTACCGGTCGCTGCCTCACTATGTCTCTGGGTATTAGTCTGGTGGTCGGTCGCGGCGCGTCTTGGCACGTCGTGGCGCAGACATACGGATATTTAAACTTGCTAATGCCGCACACTGTTCAATTAAAAAATGACATGGAACTAATGTGATTATCTGGTACCTGCAACGCAAGTGTATGAGACATACAACGTTGCGATCCACCTCAACATCGCCATTCAATGGTTTCGCGTATTGTCCCAAGGCTTTAGAAAGAGTGGTAAGCTGTCACATCGCCTGAGAACAGGAAAGCGAAAAGCCAAAATATACATAAAATTTGTAAATTATTCCAGAGGCAGTTTGTTATGACTTTGATGTTTCACTCGTGTAGCGTGTTTTGCAAAAACAGACTTTTCGAATTGCACTCCCTGGGAAAACAGAAATTGTGTCATGTCAGCCCGCAGGATTGTCCCAAAGCAAGAAAGAAATGCTTGGTTATTTTAATGGAGATTATTGAATATTCACTATTCCGTTAAACTGATTTTTTGTGGACGAGGTAACCTTCATGAGGGTCTAAACTCTATCAATAACTAACTACCGGGAGCGGTAGCTCAGTGCATCAACTGATGTCACTGCAGCGCCTCTGACCGGGAAGTCCTAGGTTCGAGTTCCGACAGCGGCAGGATTTTCGACACTAGCTTTTCAGCTAGGTCGAATTCAGTCGCTGCCTGGAGGAGAATTCTAGCGGCCGGCTGCTCTGGTCGGTAGTTTTCCGTGGTTTCTCCGATCAACGCAGGCGAATGCCGGAGCAGTACCCTACCAAACGGGCCACGGACCGCGCGCGATCTGTCCTTCCTCTTCCTTGTCCTATCCTCTCGCCTTACACACACTTACTGTTATGTTCAGAATAATGCACGCTTTATATAAACACAAATTTATTGACAATGCAGCCAGTACAGTAGGCAACTTCCAAAATCACAAGAATGTACCAAAAAACAATTGCCAAAATCACAAAACCAAAAGTCCAGGAGATGTACCAAAAACCTAGCTAATTTCCACCGATAAGTAATACAGAATAAACAATAACTTTGCCGGGCCAACGTCACTTTCCCAACATGCTAATCTCTAGTAACTACATGACTGCCAAACACTGTCGCACTGCCTGTTGGCTGGCGGCGCCCGCTCTTAAAGCGGGCGGCGCTGGAGACTCGCTGCTCCGCTGCTGGCTCTTCGGCCAGCTCGTCTCCCGGGATTGGGCGGCGTTTTCTTGCTCCGCCGCCTCCGTTGACTCCCTTGACCGCCGCTGAGCGCTGCTTCCTAGGCGCGCTCTTCAAAGGTGTTACACAGCCGCGACACTTATACTAACACGCACTACACTACCACATATTCTGGGAGATCGAAACCGGTCGGGAGCTTAGAGCTTGTCCCGGCTGGGGCGGTGCCCCACTGGTGGGAGAGTCCTGGTCGGGGAAACCCCACTAGCCGACGGTAGGTCGGCGCCGGATCTCACTATCTAGTGGGGGAAGACCACCGCCATCTTCCGAGAAAAAACATGCACTACACTTACGGGACTAATGGCCTTAGCAGTTGCTGCCCGGAAACACGAAAAGCCAAGCCAAACCGACCAATCTATCAATAACTACATCTGAGCGTCTAATTCCTACATCCTAATTTCCTTTAATGTAAATATTACTGACGTGAGAGAAGTCAAAAAATGCTCCCGAGTGTGGCGGATTGCAGTTGACATGGATATTTTGTTTTGTTCTACAGCACCGGCTAATGGAGTTACAACAAAATTAATAGCACATAATCCTTCTTTGTGAAAAAATACATAGATGTGCCAACTTTCATGGATATCAGTCACACTGTTGTTAGTTAATCGCTCTTTTATATTTTATGTACAATCAGTTGCTTAAATGTGTAAACACGTGTGGAAATTTGTTGCTGCAATGTAAATTAATTTTTTTAGGGCATGAGGCTTAAAACATGCAGAAAACTCAAAAGAAATAAGTACATGTCTTTGCAAGTACTTCCAACCCTTCTGATGCTGAAAACGCTCCTAGCAGCAGGTATTCCATCAGTTGCAGCAAAATCTGCGCTGGAAGCCGCCATATTTTCCGTTCAGAAACCGGATATCCCGGCACCAAGAT
>CAXIVR010000012.1:82040585-82092720 GCA_964035755.1 Teleogryllus oceanicus
AATGGAAGCTGAAGGTGTTGATGGAAACTCAAAGTTTTTCAGTATTATTTCCAATTTTAAGAAAAATTGAATTAAATAACGTACTCAAACATACTAACTGCTACAATTATTGGGCGATTCGTCGTAACCCGTTTCCAAATTTCTAATAACATGGGCGCCAGGAAAAAGGTTACGATAATATTTAACTATTATTACTCTGATAAAAACTGAATATTATCCCGCTAGCTAGTCGATGGGTCACGTCAGAAATAATCACTATTATCTATTAATAGCCGATTACCCAATTTGCCATCTATACTGGCGAGGAATTTGAAAACAGAGATTATTTGATCTAGCTACTTATTATCTTGAATTGGCCAATGCAAATCATTTTATCTTTCTTTCAAGAGAAACTTAATGTTTATTTCTATCAATGTAGCAAATTAAAATGTGAGAAATTTACACTGATAACTTCCTTAGTCATATCCTGGATTCGAACCTTATTCGGCGATTTCTAGTCTTCGCGTGCTCTTGATTTGATTCCTCGAAGAAACGCCTTCCCCTCCTTTTGAAGCTCGAATTCCCGAAGTCAGTTACGAATCTACTGCTCTTCTTTAAAAACGGACACCGCTGATTCACCGCTTCGCACCACTCAAATATTTGTTCCAGCTCCACTATATTATGTCCGATGCCCGTTCTCACCGTATAAATATCCAGTGCTTTTATGATTACACCGCATAACAAATCTGTTAGTTCTATCTTCGTTTATAGCGAAAATAGGCAAAGTCGCGTATCGTTTGTGAACCGCATACATTTATCAGTTCAAAGAATGATTAAGGTTACTCGCGAAAAACTCAGAATCTTACTTTAATGCACTGGCAAAATATTCGGAACTCGACGTTCCTAAATCTTAAGTATCACAGGATTCACTTCTGGTTCTGCGACGAAAATATTCAGAGTCGAATATGTCCTCAAGTCCGATTCTTGCCAGTCCAAGTCCAACATGCACAATGGATATTCACGAGCAGACTGCTCACCGTCGACATGCGACCGAATGAATTTTATCCTCCTTTAAAACCCACGATGCCTCGCCTTTCTTTTATTTCGACAAAATGCCCAAACTTCCGTTTTAATAATCAGTCGACGCTTCAACCAATCCACAAACCTCTTTTATTTCCTCCTACTCACACTGCCACCTCCACGGTCAGATGAATGTTTGTTTATCCTGACAACAACTACGACGTCGTTACTAAGGCGCCATATTGCCTATTATTTGCCCTAACCATTTCGCCCATTTACGACAAATATTCTGTAAATAAACATGTCCCCATATTGGTATGTCACAGTACATTGCAATTTGAAAATTTTATTCTAATATCTCTCAATTTCACGTTTTGTAGTCTTATGTAGTATATTGTGATCTTATTGAAGGTAATTTTATTTATTTCTGGAGGATAAATAAGTTTTAATAATAAGAGTAGTTGATTTTCTTATTCCTCAATAGTATTTGCCAACAACTCAATTTTAATTTTTTTAATAGCATCTACATGAATTTGAACACATTTATTGAGGACATTTTTTATAATAGTTTTCGTGTCTGAAATTAAACACAATGACAAACCATGAGTCATCCCATTGTCTGACAAGGACCGTAGTTATGATCATGTAAGTATAGATCTTTCTGTTGGATTTGTACGACCACTGATATAATCTTCTTCACAAATATCATATATTTGCATGAATCTGCAGTACTCGTTTCCATTTTAAAATATTGAATGAATGCTTCCCTTCTCGCCTTATTAGCTAGCAGGAACCGCAATGTTTCATCTGTTCTTACATTATGGTTATGGCTTTTCTTTATTGCTGTAACCCCGCACAATCCTTTCTCAAAATAAAAATATTTATTTAATAATTAAATAATGATTTTAGTTAAAATGAAAATTTCTATCAATTAAAAAGAGATAAACCAAGAAAAGTTATAAACGCTCACAATTGAATGTGTCAACCTTTACGGATTTACTGATCATTATCAATAAAGTCTATTGAGACAATAAATCATGATAAATTTTCTAAATTGTACGTATTTAAATAACATTATTATTATTATTATTATTATTATTATTATAAAACCAATATATTTCCTAACTTTCCTAATTTTTTCAATAAGAAAGTGTTGAAATATTCTCAAGTGATATTCACATGGAACTGGGCTCAAATAAATGTCGCACTCTGCTTATTGAAGAGGTAAAAGTGATATAAGAGAAGCTAATGAATTAAAAATACCTAATCTAGAAGATGGTACAAGTATCTAGGAATAATGCAAGCTGTGGGAAACATAGATTCTCTTGTTAAAAATTCTCTTCCAATGGAATTAAAAAATCGTCAACACCAACCGATGAAAAGTCATCTTACAGGGAAAAAATATATACCTATGCAATCTCTGTTCTTACGTACAGCTTCGGTATTATTAAATGGTCCTCTACTGACCTGCAAAATCTTCAAAGACTAATTCGTACAACTATGATAAAATGTACAAGCATCCTTTAAACTCTCATTATGAGGTCTATTTTGCCAAAATAGGTCTATAAAGACTGGGAAGGAGAGGCATAATTGACATCCAGGAACTACACTCAAAACAAATCACTTCACTCAGAGAATACTTCCTCAATAAATCAAAATTGTCATTGATACACAAAGCAATTGTATTAGCAGATAATATATATATATATATATATATATATATATATATATATATATATATATATATATATATATATATATCTTTGTAACACATTAAGTAGGCTAAATAATGTTATAATTTTTAATCGACAAAAGAACAGTGCTTTCAAGGGTTGCATAACTGCCAACGCCGTGACCCGACGCGTGCGACCTGTTCGAAGGATTTATGGCAGTGCAGCTGCAAGCCACTGGGTTCCCTCCGGAAGCCAGACCTTTTCCACCCCACCTCCTTGGCGACCGCCAGCCCCCTCGTCAACATGCGCTCCCTGTCTCTGGCCGGGATTCCCTGTACTGTTGATCGGAAAGGGCATTTGGGAAAGGGGGGCCGCAAAGATCCTGTACATGTGCGCGCGCCTGTTAGACAGAGACAGAAAATAGCCCAAGCAACGGAAAAGTTTGGAGTTTCTTGCTCGTCGATTGGCTTAAACAGAAGTTAAGACGCAGTAGACTTACGCCAATCGGACTGAAACAAAATCTAAGACGTAGTAGGTTTAGACCAATTGAATCGCTGGAACGCCGTGTAGGGATTATTTTACAAAGCGGGATACAGTTTTGTGGAGGGGAGAAGAAGCTTGTTTTCAAGAAGAACATGATGCAGCGAATTAATCTTTCGATTTGGAATGTTATTCTGTTGAGTTTGATATTCGACACGGACTTCCGCACCAATAGGGCCAAGTTATGAGAACAGGGTATAACTTGCTGCCTGCACTGAATCGTACGCCTACGCTGAGACTCGCGAGAGAAATCTGAACCCGCCACGACTCGACGCGCAGGCCATTTGGACGGAACGAACTGCAGCGGGTGTTTTCGACGCCGCCGCTGCCTGCCTTACCGCTGACACAGGGCTTCCTTTGTCCTTTGGCGCCCAGGATGTTACCTTCGGATCCGCCACCGCTGGCACTCCGCCGCCTGAGTCAACGAACCTTGCGGACGCCCAGCCCCCGACAGACCCAACTGCTGCATGCAGAGACGTCCAGTACAAGTTTGTCGTGTCGGCAAAAAAGAAGCCCACGCTATTAGATATTATCATTCTTCGCTCTTCAAGCACATAGACTTTGTATAACACAATCCAGATTTTGTAAGCGTTGCCGCGTCTGAGCAATCATGTTCTTAAATTATCATAATCAGTAATTCCTTAATTTTAATTTCATTATCTTACTATTTATTAGAGAGCTCATTAGGTAGGGTGTTTTCTTTTTTTATGTAACTTCCTTGACAGGAGACAGGAATAAATTTAAATGTTTTCGAGTCATTATGTTCATTCTTATTAGCATGAATAACTCCTAGCAACCCTCTTCTTCAAATCTCTCTCTCTCTCTCTCTCTCTCTCTCTATATATATATATATATATATATATATATATATATATATAGTATATACAGAGTGTTCAGGGAGGAACCTGCGAAACTTTGAAAATAAGCTCTTAAGATAATTTGAAACATAAACTACTTGGATATTCTGAATGGCGGAGCGCAATAAGCACTCAAAAGTTGGTTTGGAAAAATACTTTCTAGGCAAAAATTTGCATTGCAGAAGCATATAAACACTCCAGAAACAGGTAAATTGTTTATTATTTACAAAAGAAATTAATAAAGTCAGCCAGAAAAAAATCACCCAGAAATAAAAAAATCATCAATTTACACAATTCAATTCTTTTTATTTTCTGGGTGTTTTTCTTTCTAAACAAATATATTCATTTCTTTTGTAAATAATGAACAATTTACATGTTTCTGGAGTGTTTCTATATTTCTGCAATGCAAAGTTTTGCATAGAAAGCATTAATTTTCAAACCAACTTTTGAAACACATAATCTGCATTCAGGTATCTCCAAATGGTCCTCGGTTGCAAGATTATCAGCTCTTAGGACTCTCGTGAGATCGATAACACAGCGAATCATGCATACATATCAGCTTGATGTTGAAACCGCATCTTTAAATGGAGATGAATGAAAACATTTTATCGAGCCACCAGTAATGACCGAGGATACACTAAAACAACTTATTAATAGTTTTGATCTAGAGTTCCAGAAGAAAGCCCAAATTATTCTTCAAAATTTTAAAGAAGGTAATAAAGAAGGTTCTCTTGAAAAATCATTATATGGTTTAAAACAAAGTAGACAATAGAATCGTGTTTACAATAAACGATCCTGCACTGACCACAGTTTGATGCTGTACAGTCCACTGCACTGACCACAGTTCACGGCGCGACCACGGTTCACGTCACTGACACTATCACCGCGAAGCACACTTCACAGCTCGCTTCCGCTTCAGGAATAAGACGCTCGTGGTCGCCGGCAGCCAGCGTATTTATACTCGGCAGGTGCCGTCAAGAATTTTCTGGACTTTGCGATTAGCGCCAGAACACTCTGGGACTAGCTTGTTCGAGGGCAGCCGGCCGATGACGCAATCCACGCATACAGGTAGTTCGTGGTGGCCGCCGGCAGATAACGCAATATTAGTAGCTAATTTAGCTTAAGTGTTGTGAGATCTTTTGAAGAATGTCATTTTGATAAATTATGCAAAGCATAACGCATTTGGATTTGAATTTTAATCTAAATTAACTTAGAAAATTGAATTGAAGTCAGCTGATTTGAAAATTGTGCTGGCGTTACATAAATGAAGTAAGTCTTATGCAAGTCGAAAAACACCGTAGATGTTATTAAATTGAAAAAGAATTTAATGTGCTATGACTTGACACATTAAAATATACACTAAAAACATAATAGAAAAATGAATTTAACATGGTATTGTAAGAGATAAATTTGAGTTTACATTAAACACTGATTAGGTAACTTGACATACAGAATACCCTGAAGCAGAAGGGCAGAAAACATTTATAGAAGCGTGTGACGGCGTGCCATCCACGCATCTGCGAATTCACGTTGCTGCTCAGGGTAGCGGCAGCTGACTGTCGAGCGCGTTGAATCACGACTGCTTGCGTGACCCTTGATGTCGTGTGCACGGCAATACATCTCGTGACCGGCGTAGACCACAGGACCGGCGTAGCCTGAAGATTCAGGTTCTAGTTATATAGTACAGAATTTAGCATTGGTTCATGAAAGCAATCACGACGGCGAGCATTGTTTTTCATTGAATAACCGTTCGCAACTTGATTGATAAGAAAGCAATTGGCATCTTGTATTAGTGCGATCGTTGCATGATGGTGTATTACACGCAGATACTGCGTTCGAATAGTCACATGACTGCGAGCAACACCTTCCATAGCACAAACACTGCACAGTACAAAAGTTGCGCTGTTGAATTGAGAACGATTACAGAGCTCATGTAAGCGTTGTTGAGGAAAACAGTTTTAAAACAGTTAATTCACTGCGGCTTTCGCTGTAAACGAATATTACCTGTTCACGTGTTAAAAATGTTCTGGTCACGCGCGTTTTGTGACTTAGTGCGGTAATTTAGCACAATTTGTAGAGTTAGTAGGGGTGAGAGGCATATTTGTAACCTCCATTGAATGGCTGGCCTGACTGACGCCGCTGCGTTTGTGTGGCTGGAGATGGGACAAACGTTTGGTGATCGCGCGGAACGAGGCAAGACGATTGTTATACTAAGTTCGGTTGTTATAATTTGAAGGCATTAAGTTATTTAAGAGAATTTTGATGAGTTTGCGACGCCAGTATATATTTGTCTCGTAGCATTGCATGATTCTGAGAATTCTAGCGCGCAGCTGCATGATCATAAAGCCACAATTCTAGAAATTACTTAGCGAGCTAAAGGCAACAGGAGATTGCGTAATGTTGCGAAACAATCACGCATTGTATCTTCACTCTAGGCATGATTAATCATGAGAGTAAGATGTGCCCCTCTTTGATCTAGGGATTAATCATGAGATGAAATTGGCATTATAAATTGTACAAATCTGGATTGTTCTTGCAAACAAGACGTGTCGGCGGATCTATATATTTTTCCAGACGTCCCAATTGCCCCATTTTTATACCTGATGCGCGAGCGGCAGCATGGATCCAGCGTCCGTTGGGTCGTCTTATGCAAGATTTTATTTTGATTTCCTGTAATGGGAAATAGGGAACTAGGTGTGGGATTCGTTTTTGCATGTCCCCCACTCTTCCACTAAAAAGAAACTCAAGTGCGTTTGTGGCTCATTTTAATAGTTGAATAAAATATACACAGTCACACATTGCTCTCGTGACATGTCCAATTAAAGCAGAGGGCTTCATTGTCCCCCTCCAAAAGCAAGAAAGTAGAGATAAAAAAACGGAAAATGTTTGCAAAAATACAACAGTCAAATTTTGCCTTCTAAGCATATTGGGTATGGTCATTATGAAACTTGACCTCTCATTTAATTCAAAATTCCTCCCACGTAATGATAAAAGCCAGGTACTTGTAAATAACCCTGGCACAATCCTCTATGAAAAGCTAATATTTTCAAGAAAGAAAATGTCACGTGATGGCCGCCAACCAAAGTGGCGCCTGGAATGACGTCAGCAGGGCGTTACCGCCCCTGGCGGCAGTGGGAAGCAGCCAGCACGGGCCCAGCCGTGCCCGGCTGACGCGGCCGTCACGCCTGAGCAGGCGGGGATAAGCTCGACCCCGCCCTGCTGCGCTGCCCGATCAGCGGGTCTACAGCCCAGGGCCGCTATAGGGCCTCGGCGCAACGCAGGGAGCAATTGAGCGACCGTGGTAGTGTGAGGATCCGGCGATATAGTGGTGTTATTGTGCAGAGAGAGAGAAAGAGAGAGACGACGAAAACTGTGCTACGACTTTGGACTTCCCTTCTGCTATTTGGTGACTCGGCTCTTTTTTGGTATATCTCCTGGATTACGACGACACGGCTACGTTCTCTCTGCAAGTTCTTCTGGTTATTCGGCACTACGGCTTTGTACCTGGTTTTGTCAATAAATTTGTTTTAAGAACCCTGGTGTGTTTAATTTGGATACTTCAGATAACAAAAGAAATCATTAGTAAAACTATGAGTAACCTGGCAGTCACTTCTTCCATATTTGCAACTCCTTCCCCTTCACTCCAGTTGCTAACTACGACGTAATGAATCGTTCTCTAACAGTTCAATATTTTGTTATTAAGGTTATTAAAAAGTGAAATTTTAAAAATAGTCTCCGTTTAGTACTTATCGCTTGTAGCGTCGTACGACTCGCTACGGCGGCGCTGCGGTTGATAGCGCGTCTTTGAATCCTCGTTACCTCCGCAAACACCATGCTTCCAAAGCCGAAAATCCCGCTGACGCCACGCGTCGCAAACTCGTTGCGAGTTCCTCCGACCTCGGCATTACAGCTCGTAACGGTCCCAGGCGATAACACCAGCGCTGCCAGCCACCCTGGTGGCTGACAATCCTTCGGTTCCAACGCCAGCTCCTCCGACCTCGGCTAGATAGAGATCATGGCCCCCAAGCGATGACGCCAGCTCCGTCCGCCGCCCTGATGGCTGACGATCCTTTGGTTCCAACGCCAGATCCTCCGACCGCGGCACTAGCACTCTCCGTCAGTCTTTTTGTTCTCACTTCGTCTTCGCCAAATAATGCAATCACCAACCGATCACCAGAAATACTTTCTTCGCGCAACGTTATGATCAGAAGTCGAATGAGCGCATTTTTCAGGCCCAGCAATATATGCATGCAATGTTCGCTGTTGGTTCCGCAGTCCGTTGCCTGGCTCTCCAAATCTCCTGACTGTCACTCCGTGCGACACCACTCGGCAACTCTTTCCCAACTACCTCCAGTTTTTACCACTTTCTTTTACCGTCTGCCCACCCCTCTCTCTGCCGCCCCTCCACGACCCACCAGCCACGACTGATAACGCTACTTGAGATTCCGTGGAAGTCACAGAACAGCACTTCCTCTCGGCGCGCGGTTTTCCAACGTGCTGGTGACGACGGCCCACATATCATGTGGGTCGATAAAACATCAGTGGCGACAGCCCAAGATATATATATATATATATACACATATATTGTGACGTCACGGGATTAGACAACCCCATAACGCCACCATCAGCTATATGAAACCCACGAACAGAAGGACTAGGGTACACGGCGGGGCGATGGCCGGTAAACGCGCCATCTGCCCGCAGCACTGAACTATGCTGAGCGAGTGAGTAATGTTTTTCTCAGGAGGTCACGAAAAGGAGAAGATGCACCCTCAAATTTCCCAGGCACGAGTACCATAAGTATCATGGCGCGCCTCCAGAGAACTCTCTTTTACGGCAACAGCGACGGCGACCTGAAGAAACTCTCTTTGACTACAGCAGTGACGGCGAGTACAAATTGATAGCATAGGAGTTTATTTTAACTTGGTAGTTAAAAGTTAGCTTGTAAAGCGTATCTTAGAAAGTGAAGTAACTACGAAATAGAGTGCACAATCATTCGTCGCATTCACAATAATTCGGAGAGCAAGCGAAATAACTGTTTGACGTCAGGAAACGAATTTCAAAGCTGTAAATTCAGCGCAGAAGGACATTAATTAAAATCCGGCATCTCATTGTACGCTGAGACCACATGCACAAAGTGTGGTAGGTCGGCCGAACATTTCCAGCATAACTTCAGCAGCATTAATAATTTCGGGCTGGAAGCTCGAACAAACGTGTACGAGGCGGTGGAGAGGACGGCCCCAGGAAGAGAGCGAAGCGTAGGCGAGAAAGGACTTGGTCTGGGCGTGGATAGTACGGGTTCGGAACGAAGGGTGTGGAAATTGGAGGCTTGGCGGTGTTCGAGCGAAACTGCTTTCGTCGCAGCACAGCACGCGAAGACGAAAGCGCGGCGAGGGCGAGCGGGGAAAAAATCCCGAGGTCACCTACAGGCAGCGACATGGGCTGTTGAAATGCGAGAACTGGCAACGTTTATGCAGCGATCAGCTGGGGAAAGGTGATAGTGGTAAATACATGACAATCAGGGTGGAACGTCTAGAGTGGGTGAAACGTAGTAGAACAAGTTGGTGAAACGTCTAGAATGGAGTGGGAGAAGTATTTCGAACTGCGTGATTGCTTGATTTCAGGTCATTTACTACGTGTCATTAGATTCATAGAATTCACTCACCTTGTACACTTTTTGCATCAATGACTCAGGATTTTCCTTATGTTGTACAGTTAATATTATCTGGAAGAATCAATTGTTGTGATTGTGTTTAAAGTAATTGCTTTGTGACTGTTAGGGTCTGGATTTAAATAACGTGAATGCCACGTATTTTTTTTGTTCAGTGTTATAGTGAGTGCAGAGCAAAATTGGCACCTGTGAAAGGTTTTCTTTGAAGCAAGTATCAAATTCATTTGGAAAAAAGCAGTGCACGGGAAAACTAGAGGACAAAAGAGTGAATAATTTAGTAGTGGAAAAACTCAGAAAGGGTGATCAAATCGTAAATTGTAGTTGATGAAAGTGTGTTCAAGCAGTCAGTGCCTATATTTTTTGTTTTTGTCTTGTTTCATTTTTTCAGTGACCAGCTACTAAGTGCAATAACCTGTTATGAAATTGCGTCTCTGTAAATTTTCTCATTAGATATATGTTCATATTATTCGTATTTTATTTGATTCATTGTAATTTAAGAGTTCAGACCTTTCTCATACCGAAAGATCCTGCTTCCTGAAATTTTAAGCTCCTTTACGAGCATTCATTCTATCACGACCGACCACGTGTGGTTAAGTAGGTAAAGTGAGTAGGTGGGTGTGTTACAATATATATATATATATATATATATATATATATATATATATATATATATATATATATATATATATAATATAACCTCCACCTACTACCTTCCAGCCAGTGGCGATGAAGCGTAAACTATGAATGCTCGTGAGCAGGCTCTCAGGCAAATCTTTCGGCCAGGTCTGAACCCTGACACAATGAATTATATAAATTCTGGTAAAATGGACATATATTCAGTAAAATAAATTACAATTAGCTGGAAATATACAATAAGTATGTACTTTACGTAGATGGTAACTGCAAAAAGCAGAGCAAAGGCAGAAATAACACAACCATAAGAGAATATATGAAGCTTGTATGCGCATAGTACCATCACCTTGACTGCCCTGATTACTTCAATACACTGTACAATACTTTGCTTTGACCTCCTTCTCGAATTGTTTTGTACCTCATTTATTTTTGTTAATCTAAAGTTTTCTCGTGCACGGCCCTTTAGTGATTCTCTACAATTATTCTATTATAGACTTCACAGAGGTCAGCCTTGAGCGCGCATTTTATTACAATGCTGCTCTAACGCAATAATAAACGTGACACACGTTACTAAATCGTACCATTTACAAAATTATAGCAACTGATTATCCCTGACATCATACAATGGACACAATACTTTTCACTAAGATTACTTTTACATTACATGAAAAATTATAATTTACTTTAGAAAAAGTTGTACAAGGTATGGCATTCAAACAGATTTACTGGTGCGTACAACGAATGAAATCAAATACGCTCATACGTTCAAAATATTTTCCCAGTAACTATTTGGAACTTTCACCTATTTTACAGGACGCTACGCCCGGTGTTTAAAGCCCGGTTCCCAACAAATTGTCGCGCATAGGAGTTGCCAGTTCTTTACCTCGACATTTCCTTCCCGCTCGCCGTCAGTTAACCTTAGGTGTTCGGTCGCTCCCGCGATCTCGCCACGTCCGCCGGCTGGTTCGATGCCCCGATTGCCATGCTACGCTCGATCTCAGGATGCCGCCACGTTCAAATTCAAACCTTTCTCTCATCCTCAGGCTCGTACCGTCAAGATTGGTCTAGTCTTTCTCGCCTGCAGCTTGAGTGTTGGAGTCGTCCTTCTGCCGCCTGCCGCGCACCCGTTGCTCGCGCTTCCAGTTTTTAATAACTAACGTGCTTGAATTGACTACTTCTAGCAGTCGGCCGACATACCACTTTGAGCGTGCGTGGTCGTAGTACAAGTAAATACTGGATTTCATTCAGAGTCCTTCTGCGCAGTACTTCGATGATGAAACTTCTTTCAAGTTCGAGAGCAGTCTGGCAGCGCTTACTCGCGTAATGTTAATGCCGATACTGTGCATACGCTGTGAATTCTATCCTTATCACCGCGTTTCTTAAATCAGCTTTACTTAACCGATAAAATTATACTCCTGCACTAACCGATTACTACCGCCGAAAAGGAATTGGTTAGTCGCCGTCGCTGTCGAAGTCGTAGAGAGCTCTACCGGAGTGCGTCACGGTATTTATGCCACTCCGCACGTGAGAAAAATTGGAGGGTGATTTTCCACTTCGCGCCCTCTCGGAAAAATATTATCCGCCCAACTTTGGACATCGAAGTGCGAAAACCTGCCGGGTAGATGTCGCCTTCTCGGACCGTATCCGCCTCGCACTCTTCTCAGTTCTTTGGTCTTTTCTAGTGACTTATGGTGGCATTACGGGTTGTATAACCCCGTGACGTCACAATATACACTATATATATATATATATATATATATATATATATATATATATAATGGTCCCCTAACGGTCATTTAGCCGTCAATCAAAAACACCGAGATCGCCAATTCAAATCGGGCGTGCAGAAGAGACCGCAATCGATAGTTCAGGTGAACGATTCCGTGAACGGGTCACGAACCGAAAGAGGAGACGCGGGTCAGAAGCGGTGGGTGACGAGAGCTGGCACATGGCGTGCACGGGCTGTGCGGCGTGCGTAAGACAAGGAAGTGCAATCGTAAAGCATCGAGAAGTAAATGTGTGTGGAATTATTGATGAGTGACTAGACGATTACTGAGAGCAGTGGACAAAGTATTAAGTAATGGCATTGTGATCGAACGTCTATAAACATTAAATACTCCAGTGAAGTGAAATCATGTGGTGGACGGATACATCAGTGGAGCCATCAGCCATCTATGTGTGGTGAAATGAACAGTTCTGAGACAATGCTCCACCATAAGAATACCGCATTCATGCACCGATCTCAGAAATGTATGGTTAAGTAGCGGAATACTGGACTCGGCACGGCAGCCACGTGGACAACACGCCGGCGGCAGAGCGAGAGGTCTCATCAACTTCGCGACGTCGAGGACACGAGCAGAGGCTGGCTGTATTCCTGCGTCAGGAACACGAGATCCATCAGATAAGTGGCAGGAATTTGCAATATTCGCGGAAATCCAGATGGAACCATTGCAGTCGTGGATCAGAGGTTACAATGAGGAGAGATATAATGATGAACCTTCACAAGATGCAAAGCAGGAAGAATAGATTATAACTACAATAATAATGTTGCTAAAAAACCAACGCAGATATGAGATTAATGGGTAATAGGATATTGATATGTCATTATGCATTTGACTTTGTTTTTGTATTTGATTTTGTGGGAGCTCCCAGATCGTTCAATATGTTCCAATAACATTGATGAGAAAAGACGTTAATTTATGTGAACACAGTGCAATTCAGTAATGAAGATTCATGTATTTGTTACAATAATATTTTAATTGTCTTTGTTTTTCTATGAATAAATGAATGATTATAAAGGGGTAAATTGGCAGTTAATGAATTGCAAGAAAGTAGCAAATCCAATGCCAACATCTTCCTGATTAAAGGCGCTCCCTTGTCTTTTAATCATTTCCTGACAACAGCATATCTTGCTTTCAAAATTTTAATGTTATCAAGTACTTGTATTAAATTTGTATCCCTAATTTATACAGAAATAAGGAATTAGTATTAACAATATATATACTTATATATATATATATATATATATATATATATATATATATATATTATAACACCACCACCAGTGTAGCGCTGTCGGAAATAATGCTCTTTCGAGCTGAATATCTCAGGGCAGGATCTTTGGGTGCTGAAGAACACACCCAGACACAGAATTAGGTAAAAACAGTGATATATTCTTAAAATATTGCACAAATCCACCTTTACACTGTCAAAATAAGAACAAGAAAAACCAATTGCTGGCTGCGCGTTTGAACGCATGCAAACCACTGATGGTGAGACCTCTTAGAAATTTCAAGTAAATATTTGCTAATAGTTTCACTCTTCGCCTAGCTAGCCATAATTTTCATTATAACACCCGTGCACAGAGTTCTTGCTTAGCCAATACTAGTAGATAAGAAATTTAATTAATTTTTACAGCACAGATTAGTTACCAGCACATTATTACAGGTCTTTACTATTCACATACGAAATTTCCTCGTCAGTACATACAAAATAGAACACTTTCATCTTCAACTTTAATAAAATAATAATATTAACATATGATTGTAATAAATAATCTGTTGTTTTTTAAATAAAAAAAAGATTGAAAGAAGTTATAGGATCCTTTGATTCTGGGAATTTTACAATTTAAAATAATTGCTCAACTAAAACCTTGTTATAATGTTCACAAATAATAAACAATTAACCCCAAATTTATTCCGGGGACTGCAAGAAAGGGAATACTGGAAACCATTGGGTTAAAGAAAAGGTAAACTTATTGGAGGGCGAGCAAGGGGAGATTAAATATTTCCCAAAAAACTAAATAAATAAGCCATTACAGTGTTCCCCGATCAAAAAAACATTGTCAAAATTTTGTTAAAAACTTAATTTATGGCCCGGGGGTTGTAAAAATGACGAAAGAAAAAAAGGGAAAAGCAAATTAGTGAAACTAAAGCAAAATTAGAAAACATATTCAACTTTAAAAGTTGGTTCGACTTAGTAATTATTTTAGTTTTTATTTTACCTACAATTTTTCAGTTGAAACAAAAAACTGGTTAATGGGGTGCATAAAAAAGTCTCCCGACAAATTTTTGAGTTTTAGTAGAAACCGATTGGGATATAATCTTTGTTAAATTGGGGTATTTAAGTTTTTTCCAAAAATACTGTCGAGGTTTTCATTGTCAGTGCCGATCTCTGCCCTTTTTTTTGAATAAATTGGGGAGAGGAATGGCCCGTCGGGGGGCGCGCGGGTCCGAAGGAGGGGATCGCATTGGGATGCGGGGGGGCGCGCACATCCCCCCCTGCCCCCCGCCAACCTTTTTGGCCGCCCACGGCCGCCCGGCGCGCCAGCGCCTCCGGGGGGCTGGGAAGTCGGCCAACCTCGCTTCTGCCTCGCGCATGCCCGATGGGGGCTTCGCCCGATGGTCGCGGGTGACCTAGGGCGTTGTTTCCATCTGTTGATGACTGCGTACTCAGTTCCCCCATTCTTAGCATACCGTTTTGCCAGTCCATTTTAGCAGCAGATGCCCCCGCTGATGACGCGATGAAAAATGTGTTTTTTCTGCTTTGTTGTCTTCCACTTGGGTATTTATAGGTCGAGTAAACACAACATTTAATTATGGTTATTCATTGGTTCTGTCGTGATGTGATGGCTGGGAGGAACTTTTGGTTGGAGCGCAAGCTGAAAGGCTGAACCAGATAATCCGTGAGAATTTTGATCGACAAAAATAAATAAATAAAATAAACAAACATACTAAAGCATCTTCCGTTACATATTTCCTAAAGCAATAGTGAACTTTTCCCTCCTTCGTTTTTGATCCTCAACTTTCTCACGCCCTTTTTCACGCTCAGTGTTGAGTCACATGGTGCGCATAAAAATACCATAGTGGACCTTATGCACTGCGAGAAACTATAAAAAGGGTCTTTAATCTTATTCATACATCTCTTTGTAATTTTCTTTTGAAAAGTGGCCCCAGTGCTGTGAATGCTGCTGTGTGGTGTCCGTGGGTAGGCAACTGAGCAAACTGAGATTGAAAAGAACCGCTCTTTTTTATCCCTCAAATACCAAAGAATAATCTGTACATGACGAACATGTTGTATCTATAAAAGTTTGTAAAGAGACACTGTAAATAATACAGTATATATGAATAATTTTAATATTTCTATTCTTCATTAACCTCAAGTAATAATATTTTGTATTTCTTTTCATTCTCCCCTGAGAAGGACAAGATTTTACCGTTATTATACATTTCTCCTTTACACCCTCTCAAGATACGATGAACGAAGCTTCAAGAAAAAATGGTTTCTGAATGTTATAAAATATTTTATTGAATGGGAATTATTCACCAAACATCTTGAAATTTATTTGCAGTTATTTTCAAGATGCAAGAAACACTTCTAAGCTTTGATGTACAACTTTCAAATAGGCGAACACAATTTACACTGTAGAATGTTTATGTAGTACTAAATTTACGCACTACAAACGCAATTGCCCCTATTAGTTCGTTTTTGTATCTGTTACAATACATATTTAAACAACCCGTTTAACTCGTTCCCAGCGAGAATTTCGGTGTAAAGACTCGGCTGTAGCGTGTTGATACTTCCGCGTCGTGGAGCAAATAGCGGCGCAGCCTAGTGCAAAGCGGTAGAAGATGCAGCATGCGCGCCGAGCGTCGTTCCTTAATGCGCAAGTAAATGAATAGTGAATTTGATCAACGACGAGTTAATAGATCCGCAGCAGCCGGCCGTGCGGCGAATGACCGTGATCTCTTCCTAATAGGCGACTAGTTTACCACTAGGCGACGGCCGCTGCACGCGCGAGATGATTGCAGCGCGAGCAAAACGGATTGAGCAGGCGCCGCGCTTTAAAGCGGCGGCGCGGGGTGGCGAGCGGCGGCCGCCGTCAAGGGAGGGCGAGGCGAGGGCGAGGGCGAGGCGGAGGGCGAGGGCGAGGCGAGGGCGAGGCGAGGGCGAGGCGAGGCGAGGGCGAGGGCGAGGGCGAGGGCGAGGGCGAGGGCGAGGCGAGGGCGAGGGCGAGGGCGAGGCGAGGGCGAGGGCGAGGGCGAGGGCGAGGCGAGGCGAGGCGAGGGCGAGGGCGAGGGCGAGGCGAGGGGCGGTGGTGGCGGCTGTGGGCGGGAAGGTGCGCGCTCGGCTGTTGTGCCGGGACGCTAACGAGCCATTTGACTCCACCGGACGGCGCGCGCGGGGCGGGGCGGGGCGCGTCGGCTCTCACTAGCGCCGCCGGTGGCCACTCGCGTCAGATTAAAGTGCTAGCCCTTGACTCCGCCATCATCTTTAACCCGCGCCCGCCGCGTACGCAATATTTCAACCGGCAGCCTTTACGGATCGCTACCAGCGCCACATGCCGCCCATTATACATGTGCGAGAGATAGAAAAATTGTATACGCGGTGTAATGTCGATTCACTTCACTGTCATGTTCCCAATTTGAGAAAACAGGGTATTGGTTCGAAACGGTTTGAGGGATTATTAATCTCAATAGTATTGACAGCTTTACGCCAACTGTGCATAAGTAAGACGTTCAGGCATTCTGTAAATTATTAATTTCAGTAGGATATGGATCACGGATCGGTCAATTAATGAAACAATTGTTGCCAACGTTTCGGAATATTTAATAGTGTAAGCCCTGATGAAGGAATTAAATTTCCGAAACGTTACAAACTAATGTGATTCTTTAATTGCCCGATCCGTGATTCTTTCCTACTACTTATTAATTCGTGATTTCTAAAATGGTTATTAAATTTCAATAACAATTATTCTGACGATTTTCGCTTTAGTTTCCCCGTAAGTCTTATCTACCCGAAATCCCAAAGGTTTAAAGGATGTCGTGGATACGCAGCCAATCGCTTCCATTATGCAAGCTTTCACATGGCTGGCCATACAACAAATGTGCAGTAAAGGTGTTATTTCACTGCTTCGTGGCAATGAAACGGAGATGTTGGCGTACCTGCTTTCATGCTGCTCTCGGGGTCGTCGATGCGCCTGCGCCGGTCCACGCGGAGGCGATCTGCCCCTCGCCGCATTTTCCGTTAGCCGCGCGCGTCCGTCGCAGAAAAAAGGGCGCGGTATGTGGGCGCGCTCGGGCGGTGGGGCGGGGGCGTGGCAGCGTGCCGACAGAGCCTCGGCGGGCCCGCCGGCGGCGCGCGCTCGCCCCGCCACGCCACGCCACGCCACGGACCCGACGGCGGCGGCGGGGGCGAGGGACGGCGGGCGGGGGGGCGGGCGTGCGAGCGTCTCGCACAACCCACCTGCCGTTGGGCCAGGTCCCGCGGCCACCGCGTCCCGCCGCCGCCGCCGCCGCCGCCTCCGCCCGCGCCCCGCCCGCCCGCCCGGCGTCTGGCCGCCGCCGCCGCCGCCGCTGCCAGACCGAACGGCCCTTCGACCCGGGCGTTCACTCGTGCCCCGCCCGCCCCTGCTCTTCCTCCGACGCGCCGCCAACCTCCGCGCCCGCCCGCGGCCGCCGCTCCGTCGCCGCCGCCAGCAGACCAGATCAAACAATCGCCAGACGGCACTGCGCAGCGAAAAAAAAGTACGCATGATTTTTTATTATGGCTGCCTGCGCGCCCGCTCGCTCGCCCGCTTTATAGAGTGCGGTGCGGTGCGTGGCGCGCGGGGCGGGGCGGAGGAGGGCCCGCCGTCTTTGTCTCGCGCTGCCGGCTGCGCGCGGAATGACGGCGGCGTTTTACCTTTTGTGGAGGACGCCGGTCGCTGCACCCCACGCCGCGCAAAGCGAACCTGCGGCGTTTCCCCCGCCGGCGACGCGCGATTGGCCCAGAGCAGGCCCCGCGTCGTCAGGGCGTTCAGACATGGAGTATTCTACTGCTCGAATGGAATTATGAGAGTATTAATGAAGATGGTGGATAACGTAGATGGCAGTGTTTCCTGAGGAACGTTGTAATAACTAGGAGGCGGATTTTTATGACCTTAAACATCGCCAAAATGATCAATAAAATGGAAATGCCCTGACCAAGAAAATGACGTAAAATCTTATCAAACCAGTTCGATGAACAATCTAACTTTGATACGTTACTGATGCAATCTTAGCTTCTCGATTCGTTTAAGTGAAAGCTCGCAGACTTTGGTTGGACTGTTCTTTGCCAGAAATCTCTGTCTTTAGATATCCCAAAATCGGCTGAATTCAATGGTGTTGATATACGTCACAAGAATCACTACAACACCTTGAAAACAATTTTTCAGCGAACAAATAGAATAGGTTACTGAGTGATTCTGTGAAGAACATTTGTTGCATTCGTAAATATTATGAAGCAGTACCATGTAAAATGGCATTACAATTGATGAAATCAGCAAAAATGCATTAAAATGACGGAAAATACAAAAAATGACATTAGTCGAAATCGAAAAAATACAAAATAATGAATGCAAATATGAATGGATGATTTATTTTGTCATAACATAAAATTAATTTGTATACTAAACGGCATTGTTCTAAAATTAAAAGAAAATGACATTTCATTAAAATCCGCCCTTAGTGATACTCATTAGTACACTTTGATTAACGTTATAATCCTTCAGACAAGATACATAACAACAGTTACCTTCAAGTACTTCCAAATTTGAGTCCATTACACTGATTCAAATATTTTTCCTAGAAATATGTGTATGATCCTTTCATTCATTCTATATTTAATGGACAATCTGGTTACATGGTAATAATAACCGCTGTTTTCGGTACAATTGATCAGCTTAGCTTCGTATCGACGACTTAGTAAAGTGATGAATGATATACGAGAAAACGGAATAAGGGAGCAGACCTATAAAGCATGCTCCCTTCCGTTTGTGGAACACAACTTTTAATTAAAGTTCTACACTTAGAACGTTCCTGGAACAGAATAAAAAGAATTCAAAGTAATTTGATTACTCATAATACTTTCATTATACATATCAATTCTACGTCCTTATTGCTTCAACTAATTAAATCTTGTATCCCTTGCGTTTTTATTTTCCAGAATGAAATGAAAATATTTAAAATACATTTATCATTAATTAATTATATCGTTGGTTCTCACAACGATACTTTAATATATAAAGTAAATAAAAGTGTTGTCAGTATCAAATATATTTTAACACGATCTTTTCGTTCCGTAGGGAATCATCATGAGAGATATCTTGTAGCGTCTGGGCGGAAAACGAAGTTCAGGTTCCCGAAGGAAACAAGTTCTCAGAACTCATTTCCAGCTCAGACAACCTTTCATTTACTTATACACTTATAATGTTGTAAATATATCAGTTTCACTTTCCGGAGCTTTTTATTAAACTGATACTTGTTGAAAAACTTTTTCTTTGCCTACGTACCAATTTTGCAGTTGTACTCTGATGCTGGTTCATTTCTTTTCCAATGATTGTTTATTTACATGATCAAATTGCAGATATTTATAACTACTAAACCTACCTACCACTCAGAAAAAGTAGATATGATTTAAAATGTTATATTTTATTACTCACTGAAAATTGTCATTGTTAAATCTATTAGAGTTTCTCTGTAATTAGGTCAGATGTTCATGATGTCCAATGAGTTACATTGCAAATACTCTTCCTTGTACTTGTAACCCAGATGTCACTTCTGCAGATTGGGCTGCTAAAATGACAGAAAACAGAGTATGCTGCATTTTGTTTATGTTCTGGAAATATCATTACGCATGCTCCACTGATTTATAGTCATGCACTGTTGCAGATTATACCACAACTCATTTGTTCCATTGCCACCGAGCTAGGATGGAGGAGGGTAGTCAAGTTCATTGCTCACAATTATATTCAGTGTCCAGTTGCATTAAAGTCATAGCAAGGTACGAAATAGCGTTCCACTTTATTTCGTTTTAGATTCGTTCAGTGGACGCAGTTTATAGATAATTGTGAGTATATCTGACATGAAATAGGATCTGTTTTAGAGCTTGAATGAATTCAAAGACCGGTTTATCATCTACCGTGTCAATACTAGTTCTCAGATTCACTTCTCTGGCCATATATCGAAAAAACAACTTACAGAATTACACATAACGAAAAGGTAATTCTGTAAACATTGATCGAGATTTTGTGAATCTTCAGAACGTTTGTTTTAAAAGTGGATATGTTTTATGATAAAATATGTATTTTGCATCTTTCGCGTTTTGAAAGAACGATCTTTATGAAATTCCCAAAAATGGTTTCTAAAACTTCAGTCTGTGAACAACACTTGCTTCTAAATCGTGCTCAAAACTTGTTTCACTTCTCTAGTTTTTAAATGATCGTGTATGAGTAGACAATTATCAATACGTCAAAAGTACAATGTTAATTAAAACAACAAATTTCAAAAATGTATAGTTTAGCTTTCTCAACATTTTCTGAAGTTTCATTGTGAAGATAGAGATTTATTCTTAATATAATCGATTCGTCAATATTGCACTTTTAATAAATTTAGAGATACTAACGTTTACTGCAAACTACAACGCTACTAGAATTTTCCAAACGGACATTTCGATCGTTTGGCCTTACTCGTCATCCTGAATTTGAAACGTATCTTTTAACTTTGGATGGTTTTATGTGAACCCGTAAAACATTTCAAAATTTTCTAAAACATATTTAATTTTTCCTCGCACAACATTTATAAATATTCTGCTTAGAGTCTCTAAATTTAAACTTTAAACTTTTAAGTATCCTATCATTATAGCCCTATAGCTGAACCTCCATTAATAAAGACATTATTATTATTATATTATGTGTGTATTATTAAATAAAGTAAGCCTTTGTAATGTAATATATTATTGGTTTTAGTTTTTCACTATTGGCTACATTGTTTCAAAATCTGGAAAAAAGTTATTGAATGCAATAAGGCACATTCTAGGAAATAACTGAGACAGTATCTCAATGTTATCACGTCGAATATCAATTTAAAAATTTTTAAATTTTTTCTATATGAATTTAGCGTCAAATTGGTTGACAAAATACTAAAATTCAACTATTATTTCCTGTCTCTGCAATGTTTTCAGTCTGATACTGCAATAGAAGCTGAGAAAAATGAAACATGAAAACACGTTTCTCGTATCTCTGCAACAGATTGCTGTAGGAGGCTGAGTTTTGCGAATCTACGGCATTTTTGATTCTCTTTCTTGAGCATCACTATTATCAATTTGGATTGAGACTTTTCATCGCTTATTCGGCTGTACCTATCTGACATTTACCATTCATGTTATTATTTTTAACAAATTTACATCATTGTACCATTTAATGACGAAACTAAATTACTTTTAAATTTTATCAACCTGTTTCGTGAACGTTATTTTAAATTCCTTTAGTTACAAAACAATATTTACATTCCTAAGAGTTACGCTTCATCGTCCCCTTACGTTTGCTCTATAATACAACATCCCGAATAATCAACAAATAATTTCATATAACTGTCTCTGAAATATTTCGTATACCAATATTCTGTAAATCTCGATTTTCAATATTCGAAGGCATTGCCGCTTTTCATGAGTTTCTAAATCGCCACTTAGTTACAAAGGTTGAGTGTTTCTTTAGAATTTGTCATTACATTACTCCATTGCAATTGCGGAGAATACTTTGAGCGTTCAGTATCGTCCAGGATGCATAGTTATAGATCTCAGGTTCTTAAACATCCTAACTCCAAAGGATAAACAAGGATGCAAATGATTAGGAGCGATGTAATTTAATATTTAGTTATGTTGATTTATCTCTCAACAATTAATTATCAAATTCATTAATGTCTTTGGCTGCATCATCTTTGAACTCTTCAAAGCGACCCTCAGGGCGATATCATCTCCGTTAGAACCCCTGATCACACTTCATCACCAAAATAGTTCTCCTAAAGATTACATGTCATTATGTCAATCTTCCTGAGCGATAAGGTAATTATTTTCTTCGTATATGTTAACATTTGTGTCCAGATTGAAACAATTCCAAGATACTAGAGTTCAATTCTTTACTTCTACTCTTTCAGAAAAGTGCTTGTTTCCATATATTTAACTTAACTAAAACTCGATTTAATATTTATTGATCATAATAACAGTTTTATTATAATTTTCGTTATAACCTTAAACTCTTACATACATTGATGGTCATGTTATTAAAAATCATTACAGGAAGAAACAAAAATAATAAAAATCTGATATGTCTCCTGATTGTGAGATTCGTGTCGTACTCTGACTGAACGACAGGTTGCACCCTTTCAGTAATTAGTTCACTATGCAATTGTATTCTTATGAAAATGGGGCTAACGACAAGTGATAAGGTTCAGAAAGGATAAAAAAGGCGAATGATGCTTTAAAGATTTTTACTAAATGTTTCACTTTTTAGCGCCTATCGAACTCTGACGTTCGTGCAGCTGTAATCGTGATACAAATTCCCTACAATTGTAGCCTGTGCGGTCCGCATGGGTCCCGTGCCGTCAATGCCAGCTGCCACGCAATTTCTCCTGGAGCAGCGCGGGTGGTGCGGCGCTCAGTGCGCGCTGCAGCGCACCTGTTCGCGGCGCGGCGGGGCGGGGGCGGGGCGGGGCGGGGGCGGGGCGGGCGGGGGCGGGGCGAGGCGGAGGCAGGGCGCGATGGTCACCGCGAAATCCTCGCGTTCATTGGCGGCGCGTAATTGGCGTATGCGCGGCGAGGTGAATACGCGCTTCCGCGGTCGCCCCGCCCCACCCCGATGCTCCAGCGCGTTTCTCTCCGCTGCCTCCGTCCAGCCCCAGCAGGCATCGCCCTCAGCGCAGGAGGAGATCCAGGAAAGCAATCTCAGATCATTGTCCTTAGAATAATTACAGCTAGGACCAGGAAGGAAACGAGGAAAGGGAGAAGAGAAGAAAGAGAGAAAGGACTGATTGGTTTGATCATTGAAGGAATTTCTATTCTACTTAAATTTTAAAATAATTATTTGCACACTAAGTCCGTTTAATTAATGATCAATTATGTTTTGTTAGATATGACTGAATTAGCTTATTGTATAACATTGTCTAAAAATTGAAAACAATTTCTACTAGTCTAACATTTCAAGGGTAAAAATATCGATATGGCCTTACACGCATAGGTCACATGCACTACATTAATACCTCCTCTCTCTCTCTCTCTCTCTCTTTCTCTTCTCTCTCTCTCTCTCTCCACCACACACACACATGTAGTATTGCTTGATATATAAATTGAGCCCCAAAACGCGCCATCAAATTAGATAATTTAATAGAAATAGTTATATGTCTATAATATAATTAAATGAGCATTCCGGGTACGAACAGATCGTCGCCTTCCATGAAATCAAGCCCTATATGGATATAACATGGAAGTTAGAGACAGAGAATCAGAGACAGAGAGAATCAGAGACAGAGAGAATCAGAGACAGAGAATCAGAGACAGAGAATCAGAGACAGAGAATCAGAGACAGAGAGAATCAGAGACAGAGAGAATCAGAGACAGAGAGAATCAGAGACAGAGAGAATCAGAGACAGAGAATCAGAGACAGAGAGAATCAGAGACAGAGAGAATCAGAGACAGAGAGAATCAGAGACAGAGAGAATCAGAGACAGAGAATCAGAGACAGAAGATCAGAGACAGAGAATCAGAGACAGAGAGAATCAGAGACAGAGAATCAGAGACAGAGAGAATCAGAGACAGAGAGAATCAGAGACAGAGACAGAATCGAAGATGAGACAGAGAGAATCAGAGACAGAGAGAATCAGAGACAGAGAGAGAGGAATACGTATGTCGGGTTCCGCTAGTATTAAAATATTTCACTCTCTTTGGATGACTATGTTATTTGAATTGTTTAACGTGGAATGGGTTTAAACGTCTTAATGTAAACACTTTGACCTGACATTCACATGCAGATATATATATATATATATATATATATATATATATATATATATATATATATATATATTGATTCTTGAATCTTAATTTATTTAGACATTCATTTAAACATTTATTTATCAATAAATCTTATTGTAAGTGGTTACTTCCGACTAGATTCTTAATAGAAGACTAATAAGACATTTATCAGCTATCAAACCATACAACTGTTAACAATACAGTTTTGTGTTTTGTTTTTTCGTTCTGAGACTAGGAATGACTAGCAAGAAGTGGTATTCGAGAGCGATAAAAGTGTGCTGCTGACATGACTGAAGGTTCTACTTATTTACACTTTCCTTGCTCAAATGTCGATTATTCTCATGATAACGTTTGTATGTTGTTCATACAACCTACATTGATTGGTCGAAGGTATTGTTGTCACAGTACTTTCCATGTGGGAGTAAAAGACTGAAATTACGATTTCCGTTTGTGTAATAGTTTAACTATTGATCTATAACGAGTTGTTTTAAAAATACTTTCGAACTATTAATGAAGTAAATCCTGAATTTAAATAGAATCATATATTATCAAAATCCTTTTAATAAGAAAAAGTACGTCTAAGTTTTGTTCTTTCAGCATGAAATAAGTTTGAAATAGTTTTGGAGTAATATTAAGTTCTACAAATGTTATTACAAACATTTTTTTTTTAAAATATTAATAATATGTATTATCAATAATATGACGACTGTCTGTTTTCGATATGTGCAGTTTTAAGCTACAGATGGCAGATTCAATAAAGAATAATACAAACCGAAACATTTGGAAAGTGTAGGTACATTTAACAGTGTTTTATCGTGACATGGTAACTCAAGGAACAATTATCTGAAAGTACAAGAAAACATTAGAGGCAGAATAAAATATTATAAACCATAACTAAGAAAACAATAACATATCTTTTGTAAATTAAATATTATAAAGAATCATGTATTAAAATTAACAACAAATGGGAAGTTGAGTTAAACTCTTATTCATATGAATCATTTACATATTTGCAAAATCAAAAATAAGTGTGACTTTTGAGACAGATATAGTGTACCCATTCTCAAATGCAAGTATGGATTTATGACATTACCGACCTCAAGTAACTGACGCTCTTTCAAGCTGCCAAAGACCCTAGTTATGATCCAGAATATCTTGTAGGGTGACGATCACCAGTTCTACGTATCGCATAATACTCCTATATTACAATGTTTTCGCATCGAGATATATGGAGAAGTAGATGCAGGCCAAACTAGAGCGTCGTTAACCATTCTGGGCTTGAATAGCGCACACTTAACGCGAGCACGGAGCGCGGTAGCTAGGGAAGTGCGTCGTCCAAATTGCTCTGTGAATCGAAGTGAAAATAAACCACGACGCGCTCCCTTAATAAGAGGCCAGGAGAACTTACGGCGGTCGCCCGCCGCAGGGCCTGTGGAGATAATTCGACGTCGGGACCTCGATCTCCTCGTTCGCCCAGGCCCCAGCGCGCCACTAGCGCGCCAGCGCCATCGCCACCCAGCCGCCTAGCCTCACCCCCAGCACCATTTATAAGCCAAAGAAGCTGACCATTCTAAATAAATAATAAAATTTGAGAAGAGAACCCATTGGTGGATCTCGAAATCCTAAAAATATTTACAGCGAAATAAGTTGGAAGTTCCTAAAAGAAGCCATGGAAAGTTAAGAGAACCCGAGAAGAGGCTCCGGATTCGTCATAATCCTCAAATTGAAATAAGCAGGCCACTCTAAAATAACAATGAAATGGAAGAGAGGATACAAGGAGACGTCCATCTAAATCAAAATTCAAAAGGCGATATATCGAGCAACTCCAAATATATCCAAATTAAATACATATAGAATCCCCTCCCAGTGGGTGATGAATGAAGTGAGCCATCCATTCTGCGTTTTCAAGTGCGATTCTGGTGTGGCAAACTAAACTGTCACTTTTCATGTTATATCCAGTACTTGGATGTTAAGTCCCAGGTTGATAATGTAAGCATCTCCAGCAAGAAAATGGCAATAAATGGGCATGTTGCGATTACTTAGCACAGGTCTCGAGTCCAAAGCCTTCAGCCTTCAGGTAAGGCTGGATGGCCAAAGTACCTAAGTACTTAACGGAACTACACCATGACCAACTTCGAGGATGCGGTCTTGATCGTCATTCATTCGAGTACACATGTCAAAGACTGTTTTTACTACCTGTCCCTTTATTCTTTCAGTACATCATTACTATAGTTAATTTAAAACCTGGTTATCTAGAAATTACAGCAAAAGTAATTCAGTTCCAGAAAAATGTGTCATGTAAAACTATTAAGAGACAAGAGTAGTAGACCCATAGTGGAGTACCATGAAATGCCAATTAAATATTCAATAAGTAAATACTGGTCAAGTGTTTTACAATAACACAAATTTTGTTTCAAATTTTGGAGAATCACAAAACAAAATAAAATGCAATATTATTGTATGTCTTATTTATCATAATACACAAAGTCTGAAGTGTCTCATTTTCTCAGAAATTTTATAAGATTTTATTTCCTTAACACCATCTACTCAGCATTGGAATATCTTTGAGGAATGAAAAATCCTTACAATTATTATCTCTTTTCAATCAAACCTGCAAAGTTGTGATTTTAATTTATAAGGTGTTAGATCGTTTGCTACATCGAATATCGATTTATGTAGTGTGAGAAAATTACAATTATATAATCGTTTAAATGAAAATATAATAATCGTATTTTATTTTATTGGGAATCTGTTATTTTCCAGTAAAATACGAGTAAAACTCTGAAATTTACTCATTAAAAACTGTTTTAACAACTGTGAAATCCATGTGTTATCTGAAGCTTGTAAAGTGGGAGTTTTAAAAATTTATTATTATTGTTATTATTATATATTATTATTATTATTATTACTATTATTTTTCATCTTTCAACTATTAATAGTTAAATTGTTGGGAAGGATTCTGAAACTCAAGAAAGCGTGCCAGATGCTTTCTCCCCATACGTCACATACAGTTTTTGACTAAATAAATAAATAAACTTGAGGTCCTAGGTTTTAGTCCGCTGGTTGGGGATTTGCACGTAACTGTGAAGTGAATCATTGCTTCATGATTATTCTAGATGGCGGCTGCTAGGATTTGTCGTTTCAAATTTATTTGGATGCTGGAGCAGTTACTTAATCTACGAATACGACCTGGGAACAATATTTTCTTCCTCACCGTGTCCCCAGCCTACTATTTGAGCGCTGATCTGTCATCATGATATGACTACACCAGTTATTTATTCTTTGCAGTTCCATAAGACTGAAAATAAATATTCAATTTCTCCATTGTGTTTTCATCGTCAACAGATGACACTTCGAAAAATGGAACTTTCCAGAACAGAAGCATTACAATTGTTTGGAATTCAATTCATCTTCTTCCTCTCCTAACTCCGACCAGCTACTGCCACTCGTGTTGATAGATTGATTTTTCTATGTTTCCAGGCGCGTCAACTGCTGGTCATTGGTCCGTAAGTGTAGTGCATGTTTTCATCGGAAGATGGCGGTGATCTTCCCCGCTGGATCGAGATCGGCGCCGACCTACGTCGGTCAGAGAGTTTCCCTATCAGGACTCTCCCACAGTAGGGCACCGCCCAACCAGGACAATCTCAAGCTTCCGACCGGTCTCTCGGAATATGTGGTAGTGTAATGCATGTTAGTGTAAGTGGTGTCAAGGGAGAGATAGGACGGAAGAGAAGGACAGATCGCGCTCGGTCCGTGGCCCGTTTGGTAGGTACTGCTCCGCATTCGCTTGGTGTTGATCGGAGAAACCACGGAAAACTACCGATCAGAGCAGCCGGACGCAAATTCTCCTCAGACAGCGACTGAATTCGACCCAGCTGGAAAGTTAGTGTCGCAAATCGCCGCCATGGGAGTATAACCTAGGACCTCCGGTCGGAGGCGCTGCAGTGCCATCAGTCGATGCACCGCGCTGTGTTCGCGCAGATCGCTCTTCATCTGCCCTGTGCGGCGCAAGGCAGCGCGCGGCCGCTGGCGGGAGCACTGCCCGACCTCCACGCCTCTCCTCATTGAGCTGCCTGCGCCGTGATCGCGCCGCCTCAATGAAGCGCGAGGGCGGCGAGGCGGAACCGGCGCGCCGCGCCCGCACCACGAGTACTATGGAGAAGGCTTCCGGATTCCTTTTCTTCTTTTGAGCTTCGTATGTGAGTCGTATGGAAAGTATAGTAGGCGCGCGGCAAAATCAGAAAGAAATCATTTTCTGGCCCTTCCTCCTTACCCGTCCGCTCGTCCACCGTCCTTGACCCTTCTGGACAGCAGTGACCGTTTCTCTCCCGCCTCTCAGTTTCCCACCTGTGCGTATAACCGCCTAACCACCAACTACCCGCTCAGTTTCAACTCCGCCAGCTATTGTTCCACTGGTTACCAGCCCGGTCCTACCACTCAACCAGCTACCACTCCGCCTTGCACCCAACTAAAATTCCGCCAAGCTTCCCAGCTAAAACTCCCTATTTGTACTCTGCCCATCAACCACCCCGTCCACCTACCACTCCATGCTGTCACTCTATCTACCCTTACGTCAACTGTTATAAGTCAAACCATTGAGACGTCCATAAGTTACGTAGCGCAAATTTTGATCATTGTGATGCCCATCCTCCTGTAACGCTGATCTTCACCTATAGCTCTAGCCTCGCTTCTAATGTAATCCCGCAAGGCGCAGAGCACTGATGCTTAACCTTCAGATAATTACATAAGATTGCTTCGTCCCCTATTCATAAAATGTAAACGTTTTTTTGCTTCAAGTGAAGGCATTGGTTTCAGATGTTTTATGTCTCACTACTAATCGATTTTATACTATCACACTAATTCTAAAACAAAACAAAATAATACACTGAACGCGTATCTGCGTCATTTGTTCAGTATTTCAAGGAGAGTTGTAATCGATTTAGTAAAGCACAGGAAATTTCTTGAAGAAACATGGTGGTAATTAGGGAAGTGGTTATTAGGGAAGCTAATACAAGATTTTCTTTCGCGTCCTTTCACAAAAGTTTTAGTAATAATTATCTGGTGCAGTTTGTTTTTAAGGTAGGTGAATAGGAAGATTTATTTGCTATATTTCTCTAGAGCATATATGTACAGATCTTAGTAAATTTAAAATACTTCCATTACATTTCAGAAAGATGTTGAAGTATGGATTCACAGTGAATAATAATTGTATTGTTCTAGAATAAGAAAACCTCTCTTATTTCATTCATCTTCGAGACTTAATGCTGAACGACAAGGAACTGTTTTCGAGTCTTCTATTTTAATAATAGTGTATGTATAAAATGTTTACAGCTACATTGACACATACCTAAATTTGACGGAATCTTGCTGTTTGAAATTTTAAGATATGTCCTACTTGCCAAGTCATCTTTACCATCACATTTATTCTTGTGGCTTTATGTGTATGCATAAATTCATTCAATTTAGCTATATAAGTGAAGTTATGCACTTTTAAAACAAATCTGACTCCACTTTCAATAATAAGTTTCCAGATACCCTCCATTCACAACTTTTTGTATTTATTAGGATGTTTCCATTATCTTGATAACTTATTGAATATTATATAATATAGGTTTCTTCAAATGTCTTTCTTACGATCGATTTTCTCCTGTTTGAGTATCATAATTTGTCCATGTATCTTTGAGTAGATAAATTCAGTTTATAATTGAAAATGCTAATGTACGACACATGTGGATGTCATTCGCCAGTGACAATTTTTTGTCGAAGTTATGTTTTGATCTGGACTTATTATCATTTCTCGTCAGGGTCTTAGCAGAGGATTTATAAGATTTATTATTTACATTGTAGATTACTTTAATTTTGTAACATCAGTGTTATTTATATTTCTTGTGAAACGCAACTCTGCCCTAAGATGCAAGGTAAATGAAAGTGTGCCCAAACAGTGTTTCTTAGTTTAATTTTTTAATTTTGTTCTACTCATCGGAACAAATTACATGTCTCAGATTTCAGGAAACAATATAATTGACTCATGCAGTCCTCTCATGTTAAATATCTTAACTAGATATTTAGTAGCGCTAGGCAACTAATAATGTAACGTCTTCTATTGTTTCTCCTAGCCTTGCGCAAAGTGGAAATTAGATTTGGAGGTTTCCACTTGCTTCAAATTACACTGGAGCTCTTCTAGTGCTGGCTATTATAACGAAGATGATTAGTTTCTTTCCTTATAACAATTTAAGAATAATCTCAAACTGGGGGATTTAATTAATAAAATAATAATAATAATAATAATAATAATTGACAAATTACTAAAAATAGAACAATTTAAAATTGGTCATTTTGGGGGAGGATCCATTAAAAGAGGCGTCCTAATCACCATTGGGTACAGCGACTTGCGAAGAAACCTATGATATAGAACTTGAAGCATATGTTACCAGGGTAAGCTGACTGTCCAGACCATTTACTGAGGCATGTTAAAAGGTAATGGTTTCGAATGAAAAAAGTTCCAATGGGTGGAAAAGTAGTTTTTTTCTATGAAGAACTAAGCTAAACATGGGGAACCAAGTCTAAGCCAAAAGAAACGCATTAAAAACGCAAAATAATATTTGATATTTCGTTTCATTTCCATTTCATACAGCAACATGCTGATAACTGGGGGGAGCAATAAATGCATTAATTACAGAAAAATTAAAAAAAAGGGCTTTAGTCTAATTACAAGGGACAACATTTTTCACATTCCCCGCAAATGTGCAAAGTATTTTAGATTGCAGGGGCGCCTCTGAAAGCTATAATTTAAGTTTATTTCATTTTAGTTCATTATTTTCTTAATATAATTTAATATAAGAATTATTAAAACCATTCAATAGTTGAGAAGATTTTGCTGTCAAAGGGCATTCGCTCTAACCAAGATAAATGTTTACTTGCTAATTGTAGTATGCTCTTTAACCTGGGTTTGAAAATTTTTTCTACGTGTTAAGAAGCAAACTCATTAAAAGGTTACTTCGTTACTCGATTATTTCCGACGGAAAATGCGAAACCGGAGTCTTTGTTTGTCCTACACTGTTCTACAAGTTTTTTTTTTAATTTCAGTTATGATCGTTTGGCTTAGCTACTGTGCCTACACAAGGAAAACCGATGAAAGTGCACCCTGATTTAGAAGGGTTGATATGAATGATGAACTGTAAAAATGTTTTTTTTTTTAACATTTACTGTTCAAGCATTAAAACATCAATTTTTTAATTTATATCATAGTTGATTCCGATTTTTGGGTCTTTTCATGTAATCCATTCAAACCGAATATTCTCTTCCTTATATTTCGAAAGCGTTTGTATGGGTTATCATGCTTTGCACTCGAACCCTTCGGTGCTACCTGTATTATTTTTTAATTTTAAATATTTTATTTTTATTCGATAAAATTTCTTTGTGAAAAAACTGAAAAGATGAGGGGTTGGAAAGTGAAAATATAACTGTAATGTTGGCAAAGTGTCCAATGTATAAAATATGTAAAAATGTTATCCCCCTTTTTGGGGTCTTCCCGAGCAACGATGGGCCAGTTGTTCTGACGATAGTTATGTACATATAATTTATCAAATATCAACACCAGTACGGTTTCACTGTCAGGTTTTCATGCCTGTTCTTTGAAAATCACTTGTACACCAATGTCGGGTTCTTTGATGGGTCGTCCGAGATTCTTTTGGTACACAGAGATTACTAAGAAGGGACCGCTTTGACAGTTATTGCTTGCTACTGTTGGGAACATAACCGCAGGTTATTATGTCCCCGCTCGTTTAATGTGTTCTAATGGGGTTCTTGCGTTTTGCTCATTTGTAAATGGATTCTTACTGGCTCTTGCAATGCCATCGCTCAGTTAATTTCTTTCCAACCATCAAGTGGTCCTTCTAGAGTGGTCTCTATACATCTCTTTACATCAATGGAGGGATTAGTTTGTCAGAATTACAAAGCAGATTAAAGTTGGGGAAATTTCCGAACGCCGGATGCTGGAAGGTGGCCTCGCCCTTCAGGAAACATCAAACGAATCAGGAAAGGTGCAAAGGCCTACTGGTTCTGGTTCCATTTACTTTTGCCATTGAAAATAGATTGCCTAAAAATTACCCTGACTTGAAATCGTTGCAGAGGCGGACATTTATCGGGCACTCAGAGAGGTGCATTTACAAATGATCTGTTTCTCAAAAGGGGTGGGAAAATTCTGGAATCGTCCGGGCGGCGTCCCCACTTTCAGCTCATGCTCCCGGGAGCGTTCATTTGGGTGCCAACCGTCCCCATTTGGGAGGACAGTCCATTGTCCTCTCGTCCCTCTTTGATTCAAATGTCCTCATTTTAGTAAACTTTAACATTAGTTGTCATTTATTTTATCGCATAACTAACAGCTACGTTAATCATTTATTGTCTAATTAAGAATACAAAACATGAATATGCTTTTACTGAACGCTGACAGAGGGATGTGCATGATAGTGTCTCGATCATCGACTAAAATAAAAGACACTTCAGCCATCTTCATCTGCATTTGTGAACGAATCTTTCACTGAACCGCAATGGATAGAAGTAGAACAGAGCTGATGTTAATCAAAATAAATTATTTGTAAAAGAAATGTATTGATGTTCTTGTTTCTGTTTGCTTGTGGAGCGTCCTCCTTTACCTGAGCATTGCTGGCGCCCCTAGGTTCGGCGACGACGCGGCACGTCGCTGCGGCGCTGCGCGGCGCCGTCTCCTGCTGCTTCAGGCGGCGCGCCGTCCGACGCCCCAGAGACATCTTCCTCGAGCGGAGCGCGCCCAGGCGCCCAAAGAGAAAGAACGGCCTCCAAAGCCCGGATGCCGCCGTTGCGAGGAAAAGGGACGCACGAGGCAGCAGTCAAACAAGAGCTATTACTTTATATAGTTTAGCCTCTCCGTCTGTTTTGCTATTAGGAAACGACGATTTTCGCAGACCAAAATCTGAATTATAGACGCATAATGAACAATTAAATTATCTCATTTTTATTAATGTTATATTTTATTAATATGGTAATAAAATGATATTACACTTGTTTACAAAATATGCACATGATATGTAATGTTATGAAACACGAATGTTTTATAAATGTACACATTTTATTGTAATGCATTGAAACATATTAGTATTAATGAAATGTTCTTAAATATACCAGTAATGTGTTTGTATTTGGTACATTTGTATGCAAAATAATGGTCGTTCTCTAACAACAAGAGTATTTTTGTTAATGTATAAGTATTGATTGTGTCTTGACTAGATTAGATGATACGATACTGTGCTCTCCGATCCTACATTTATTTTGAACGATCTTCTTCTAAACGAATTTGATCAATACATATTCCGTTGAACGTCTTACCGCAATCAATATTTTTAAAACCTTTAATTGTACTTCATCACAATTCTTTTTCCCGTTTCAGTATTAAAACTCAGACAATCCGTTTATTTTACTATTATTTTTATTATTATTATTATTATTATTAATTATTATATTATTATTATTTCCCCGCTTGCTGGAACCTTGTACAAAAATTGTGTAACTTGCTTCATTAACTGATATGACATTGATTTGTATTTTCTCGAAAATATACAAGTAAAACATTATATTAATGGTTAAATTTTGTTAATCCTAAGTTTACAATTTACTTTGAATAATGCTGATAATGCTGATGACATAATTGTACGTGTCCTCTGTTAGTAATGATCAAGAATTAAAGAGTTACAATGTCTTCATTCTACAGATATAGAGCTATTTAAGACTCTTTGAATAATAATAATAATAATAATAATAATAAAATAATAATAATAATAAATAATTACTATTATGTCAGTGTTTGCTAGTCATCTACAAACTAGTAATTGTATTCATCACCTACTATGTTTACGAATTCCATCTGCGTACAAATGCAAATCAACTAGAAAAATAAATGAATGCCTAACAATCTGGAAAATCTCTAGGACTATATTTAGACCAGTTTATAAATTGGGGACGGCGAGTTTCTTCAAAAACAGAAGTATAAAGAGCCTCTAAAGGGAATCAAATGCAGTTATACTTTCTGACAATAATGTTTCAGTAGTTAAAATTGGTCAAAAACAAGTTCTTATTATTACTTTTGGGATGTGATAACATTATAAAAGTGTTTAAATCAGCTGGTTTGAATTGTAAATAAGTTGTTCAATTACTTTCATGGGGTTACTGTCAATCAGTAAAAATTGTGAAATGTGTAATATCAGTGGCCCCTCATAACTTGCCGTTTTATAGCGACCATAAATAAATAAATAAATAGAAAATTTAAAATTAACCTTCTTAAGCGAGAATACAACCCGACAAATTTTACAACCTATCATGAAATATGTAACTAAGAATATGTGATCAAGTACATTAAAAACTTTTAATAACAAGACAATCTTTTCAGAAAATAAAATTTAAAATTGATTAATTATTATACTTTTATCTCAAAAGTGACATTATTCACGGATGGATGTAAAATATTGTAATTAGATGGAAAACATGACAATAGAAAATGTATAATAATGCTCGCTTGTTGCTCTTAATCCTCCACGTCCAAGTCTGTGCGTGAACCCTTTCATTGTCATATTATTTTTTAATGTAATAATCAAATTAATCAATATATTCTTTTTGTTGACAACATCAAAGAATATTCATTGAACCAGTGTTTTTACACCCCTTTATTTTGAAAGACATACTAGCACAGAGACTCTCCTCGATATTGTGATTTCAGTGTTAAAAATATTAAATTATTTTGGAATAACTAGATTTTAGCGGAATCCTCCTAAATTGAAGCCCATTGTTCGGTATTTGTTCTTTCCAGACTTTTTGTTTTATTCACTGTTGTTTTAATAAAATATAAATAGAAAATGGCATTGTTATTTTATGTGTTTTCAAAAGAACGAAGTACAGAAACTGTTGTCAAGTTCTTTATTTTATATATTTTTCTTGATGAGGCAAAGCTATGAATTAAAAGATATTTATAAACATATCCAGAACGATACTGAATGCAATAATAAACAGTATAATTACTTGCACTTAGTGCTGCATAGCTCTTACTATAAAATGAGTTTTTTTACTGAAAGGGTAATCATGTAAAGGTTCCCAAACTCTTGAAATACCCTTTTGCAAAATACCAATAACTCAGAGCATAGTTCCCACGTAGAATAGTTTGTTCAATTTGGGCCGCAGTCCGTTGGAAGGGCCTTTCTGTCCGCTCGCAGTCGAGGGAAACCGTTACGAAAATATCCCGAGGGAATCAAAAACGCCTTCCAGATGTCCCCGGGCCGGGGCGGCCCTTTCCTTCAAGATGACGTCTTGCTCGAGTCTTATGGCCACACCTGAAAAAAACGATTGATTGAGGGAGGGAAAACGAAAATATGTTGTGAATGATAGAGCAATGGTGAAAAAGGCGAGGAAAACAGGAGAATGTCGAGGGAACCTCGGCAATCCCGCCTTGTTCATTACATTCCCTTACCCAAGGAATTGCTCCGCCCCAACGACGAGCGGTTGCGTGGTGCGACCCTAACACCGCAAGTCGCCTCTGTTAGGCACCTTCAGTTCATGGGCATACGATGAATTACAATGTTGTTTTTTTAATTTAATGCCACTCATGGACACATCGCCATACATACTTGTTTTAATTTATTTATTTAAGGTCGCTTAATAACATCGAGGTCATCAGGGGCCACTATCATAAGACAATTGTTTGAAAAATAATAGTTACATTTTACAACATGGTTTGCCCAGTTTATGACACTTGTGACTTAGTTTGCCCCAAATTATGACTTAAAACACACACACACACACACACACACCAAAACCCAACATGCACTACACTACCACATATTCTGGGAGACCGGTCCGGGCTAAAGCTTGTCCGCTGGGGGCCCCGCCAGTGGGAGAGTCCTGTGAGGAAACCCCAAACCACTGGTAGGTTTGCCGGATCGACCGGCCCCTCAACATGGGGCGACAGTGTGGGGCATGAATGTAAGTGTCTGTGAATAGGGGAGAGGTAAGAAAGATGCGGCGGCTTTCCATTTGTTGAATACTGCTTGGCATTCGGCCGGACTCCCGAGGTCGGAAATCACCGATCAGAGCAGCGGCCCCTAGAAGCGGATATGCAACCAGCTATGTAGCTGGTATCAAATATCCGCCTCTGTGGAGACTCGAATCCAGGCACCCCCGGTGAGAGCCGTTGCAGAGGCAGCAGCAAGGCAGGGCGACGCTCACCCGTGTACATATAATAATAAAATAATAATACAATAATAATAATAATAATAATATAATATAATAATAATGACTTTATTATGTGGCGAGACTGCATCAGGCCCGCTCTTCGCCTAACACGTACATCGGCGTGAAGCGCTCGTCAGAGGAGGCCGGATTTTTATGTAATTACATATTTTTTGTCTTTCTGCTTACTCGTTCTAAAAATTGTAATCTTGGCAAATCACCGCCTTCCTAACACAATATCAAAATTTTTCATTACATATTTCATACTATATTACATATTTTACATATTTTGCTATTTTCACTAAATATTTTTTATTCTGTTAATTCTTCAATTCTTGGCTTTTGTTTATGAAAGAAGTATTAAAGAACAGTGTCTTATTCTTACATTATTACTGCGTGCTGACAAGGTACGCCACATGAAGACGCGGTCGGATGTTCTCACAGTCCGGAGCGCCTGCTTCGTTAGTGGCTTCTTCAATTAGTCATGCATAGGGGGAGGATTTTGATGACCTAAAACATCCCCAGAAATGATCAAGAAAATGCTTTAAAAATACCCTAAAACCAAAGAAAATGACGTAAAAATATTATCAAAACTAGTTCTAGATGAACAACTCAAGCTGCTGGATACGTTACTGATGTAATCGTTTCTTCCAATTGGCTTCTTCCATTCGCTGGAGTGAACTCAGCTTGCAAACTTTTGGTTTGGACTGCTTGGACATTCTTAAGTTGCCCCGAAATCGGCCGAACCGGCAATGGCGCTGTTACGTCACAAGAATTGCATACAACGGCAATCAAAACAATTTCTGAGCGAACAAATCGAATAGGTACTGAGTAATTCGTCAAGAATATTTGTTGCTACTCCTAAATATTGTTTGAAGCAAGAACTGTTAAAAATGACATTAAAATCAATGAAATCAGCAAAACATGCTTTAAAAATGACGTGAAAGGTAAACTATGACTTATTAGTCGAAATAGACAAAAATGCAAAATAACGACCTATAAAAATAGGTAATTTCCTTTAGTCATGACATAAAATGCATCTCTACACTAAACGGCATTGTTCTAAAGTGAAAAGAAAAAAATGACATTTCATTAAAATCATGAAGATTTTTCTACTGCGGGGAAAGTTGTATGAAGCAAAGCGTGCATAAATTTGTGCTCTCCAACTGATTTTTAAAACGTTTGTATTATTTTTAAAATTTGTTTAGGAATATTTTTATAAATGTAATTTCGTATTATGTAAATATTCGTTTTATAATTATTGTATTTAATATTACATATTATATCCGATTTTACAAATTTTATATTCTTACTGTTTTCATTACATATTTATGTAATGGATGTCGGGAAATTCTCTTTCACAAATCGAACGATAAGAGAGTGGAATAGATTGCCTGCATAAACCTTTTAACCTTTTCCTTGAAGCGTTCAACAATTTAGGGAATTAATTTAGGTATTTTAAGTTTATGAGGTAGTTAACTAAGAATATTAGTTATAGATAGAAATTTATTCTACAATTGGGCAGATGATGCTCAGCTTGAAATGCAAAATAACAATTACAAAGAACATAATAATATATAAAATAAATATAAACAAACCAATTGACTTTGTCATTTCCTATATATGCAGATGGCATTTAAATTCTATACTAAACATTAAAATGCATATACACTAACATATAAATGAATAAACCTACATATTACTATACTAAACATTAAAATGCATATACACTAAATATAAATGAATAAAATACATATTACTATACTAAACATTAAAATGCATATACACTAAACATATAAATGAATAAACTTACATATTACACAAATATACATACATACAAACATATAGCATGATACATAGACGAAGGAACCTCACATCACTTCAAATGAAATCACTTTACTGTGCAGTGAAATGAGTGTGTCGCAGTGTGAGGGAAAATAACGAAGGAAATGTTTTTAGTGTTATAGTGAAGTGAAGGATAGTGCAGTGCGGTCTTAATTGTTATAAACCCTCAGAGCGACTTTAGATGATAGACGTTTCTTTTCTTTTTGATGTAATTTAATGTTTTAAGAATCAGCAGTTTTTATATTATTATTATTTTTATTATTATCATTTTTGCATTATTATTACCATTATTATATTATTTGCGTGGTATATATTATCTTAATTATGTAATTAACTGCTACCGGGTTACAACAATTGCAGTTTAAATAAATTTATCTTATCTTTCTATTTTCCCGGTCTCTCTCTCAGACTGGGCGCTTCTGGCCGGCGCTCTCGGCCGCCGCCTGTGAGACGTCCGACTGCGGGTGAGGGCGACGGGGCCCAGCGCCGTCGCCGACGCGGCCGCGTGCTCGACCGGGGGCCGGGGCCGGCGGAGGAGGAGTTGTTTGATCGTGTTGGATGGCGTCGCGGCGATGGCGGCTGCGATGGCGGAGGTGTGGTGCGGACGGTGGATGTGATTTCTAACTGCTCGAGTTGGAACCCGTTGATAACCAAAGACGTAAGTTCAATTTAAACGAACTTCAATGCATTGCAAATAAAAGCTAACTTAAGAGTACTTACAGCTCTCTCTTGGGGGGTCCACTTATTAAAAGGTTGAAGATACGCCTATACGCATGATTATAAGTAAAGCCCCGACGTTTGGTTAAAATGCATTTTTCTTACTCTTGCACATTACGACTTTTAAGAATAGGAATCACTCAATTGTAATTCTGGAGTTGTTTTAATAGATTTTCATTTTGTTTTGTTTATTTTAGCTTCGATGCTTATTTTGCCTTTTACGTATATTATTTTGCTTTTATCTCAAGCTGATATATACCTGCAAGCCTGAGAACACGAAGACGCATGTTTTGTCTTTTTGTGGAAGCAGAGGCTGTGTTAAAATCTAAAGGACAAGGGAGGATGATATCAGTCAAGATTTTTTTATTTTTCATAAATGTCGACAGCTCACGAGGAACGTGTTCCGCCACGAGGAACCCCATCCCACTATTGAGTATTGTGGCCTCCAACTCCTTTGAGGACTGTTCTCAAGGACTGAGGAAGGTATGATATACCTTTCTCAGTGCTGGCGATTTCACAAATAGTAACAAGTGGAAAGAAAAATATAACTCTGTTTTCACTGATTCCTTTGCAAGATTCGTAAGGGAGTCCACAATATAATTTCAAAGAGACATCGTCACGAGTAAAACAAATTCTTGCCATCATACTGATGGTCATGTCTCATATGGAATCAAGATTAAAAGAAAAATATCGTTACCCCACAAGTTGTTTAGAATTAGCATAAATGTGAATCAGGTTAATTATGAATTTTACAAAGTTCCTTTTAAATGTGATTTTCATTGTTTATATGCATCTTTGCACCTACTTTAGTAGAAAAATGCGTCTTTATGCCTGAACTCAGGTTTCGAGTAAGAAAATTGAAAAGATTCTAATTTTCAAGTCACGTAAAATACTTTTTCAGATTTTTCCCAAAACCCCTTTGTCACACTTCCGGGAAAAAAAGGGTTGATAACAAACCCAATTAGGTTACGTTTGTTTTTTGGATTACAAGAAATGAAAAAGTTTTATAAAATTTTAAAAAAAATTTTTAATTTTTTGGAAATATTTTTGTTGATTCAAATGACAGCTTCTTGATAGGAAACTTGAAACATGGTATTTTTCCCACAACTGAAAACCGGGTCACAAGGGGGCTTAACTGCAAATCCACAGTGCGTCTGTTGGATTGCAGTCAGAGAGCAACGTAAAAACCTTAGAGGGACACTTCTTGACTAAGAAACGTATTTTTTGTCCAACCTTTACAAAAGGTTGAAATTGCTTTATCTGAAATTTCAAAATTTTCAAAATGTTGAGAGAAAAATTCGTAAATGTGTTGCATTGTATTTTTTTTCCTTTTTTACACTGTTTTAAAAACGAAAGAGGGCTGATGCAACAAAGAAAATAAAAAACATGATTTTTTTATCGAACCGTCAAACCTCGCAGAAGAGGCAAATAGTTTCGGGTTTCCCCAAACAATATAATTCGGGGGAAGCACGAACATCTGAAAAATTTTGAGATATGGGGTTTTTTTATTACTTTTTATAATAACTATTATTAAGGAATTCTAATTTATCAACATTACAGATTCGATTTTTATGTTTCCCTTTTTTATATTGCTTATTTTTAATTACAGTCAGTGTGTTGATTTTTTAAAACCCACCACTAAAAAAAAACATTTGGGGTTCCAACTTCTTTTTTTCGATTTAAATATTGTCCAGAATGACAAAATTTTTTGAGAGCGAAATTTTAAAACTTTATTTACGGGCAAGATTGGCACCCCCGGGTTGAGGGGGGCGAGTCCAGACCCCCGCCAAGAGAGCCTGAGGAGTTAGGGCCGCGCCGCCCCAATGAGCCCTGTTCCCCCCTCACGCCGCCCCCTCCCTCCGCCCCCCCGCCCCCGAGCCCCCGCCCTCCCCCGCCCCCCCCCGGCTCCCTCCCCCCCCCGCCCCCCCCCGCTCCTCGTGTTAGGCCAGGGACGGGCCCGCGATTGTTAAAGGGGACCCCCCCGCGAAGCCCCCGTTTGGAACAGGGAATTGTACTTTTTGTTTTTTTTAAGTTCGTTTTCGAAGGAAAAAAGAAGATAATTGTGCGTCGGAAACGACGAATCTTCGTAAAAAACTTTTGGCCAGGCCTGAAAAAAACCAGATAAATAGAAAGTTATATTGTGACGAAACCCGAATATTGGGATTAAAAAAAAAAACATTTATTTTGTTATTACTGTTCAAAGCGTGGGCCCCAACCCGGCGACCTAAACATTTGCACGGCCATCCCCCGCTCCAGCGTCCCCGAGCAAGGGGGTTTTTAGATAACCCCCCAAAAAAACCCCTCAGACCCCCGACCAGGCTCCACGGGGGCGGCGGGGCGACCGCTCCGGGTTTTTTTAAAAGGGGAGAGTTTTGGAAAATTCCATCAAAATTCCCGAAAGACGCGTAACTGATTGGAATAATTTTCGGCGAGAAATTTTGGGGGCCGAACAAAAGTTTCCAAAAAATTTCAGAAATTTTAGAAATTCGGAAATTTGGAGGGGGGGTTCGGGGCGCTGAGACGCGCGGGGGGCAGAAAAGGGCGGGGAGGTTTTGACAGAGGCGGGGGACGCCGTCTGGGACAGAGGCGGGGACGCGTTGTACGGGGGGGACGGGAGGTCATCCGAGGAGGCGCCAGGATAGGGGAAGTAGAATTAGAGGCGATTTGTTTACGCCCCGCGTGTCAAGATTAAAAAAAAAAGAACTTTATCTAGTAATGTATTTGCTCTGCCGTTTACGCCCGCCCCGTATCGCAAGTTAGGGATTACGAAAATTACGATCTGTCGTCACCATCTGTCGTCCCCGCTCCCGCCGACGTCCCAGCTGATGTCGTTAACTCTTCTTTTTGAAACAGGCTCGAGGGAATTACCTCCCCCCAAAATCCCGTCCAGAAGAAAGGAGCCCAGCTGTTTGCCTGTTTGGGCCATTCACCCCAGGGTCCTCCTCCCGCAGGGGGATTCTAATAATCTGTCGAGCCCGACAGACAAAAAATTCATTACCCCCTTCAGGTTTACCGACGTTGTAAAACTGAAGGTGCAGGCCCCTTTGGGCCCCCCTTTTTTCTTTTTATTTGTTACGCATTTTTTTTTTTGCTTTTTTTGTTTTAAGTAATTTGATCGTATTATTTTAAGTTTTAAAAAAAAAACAAGGGTTTAAAAAAACTGAGCCGATAATAATGTATTTACCATTTTTTAATTTCAAAATTTTAATTTTTTTTGTCTTTAAATTTTCTTTCAATTGCCCTCGTCACGTAGCCAGTCCGTCAAAACCTAAATTTGGTTTTCCCCGTCACCTGAGCTACCAATTACAGAAAGGTAGGGGGGAGGCGAAAGGGTTTCCAAGGGGGGCTCGAAAGATTTTGATACCCAAAAAACGCCTAAAATTTAAATTTTTTAAAATAAAATTGTTATTTTTAAATTTATGGTATTGCTGCACGACAAATTAAATTTAATTTTTTATAATATTAAGCAAAAAATGGAGGGAAAGGGGACGTTCCCAAGGAATTTTTTGGGGACGTTAAATATCAGGATTTGTTTTTCTGTTTTAGGTTAATTTTTTTGGGAATCGGGGGTTTAAGAAAATTGGAAACGATGTTTTTTTAAAATGCTGACGAATCGGGTGAACGGGAGGTGATGACAGTCAGACAGTCTGGCATGAAATCACCTTTGACTTCATGGAGTTCAAAAAACAAGGAGAATTAAAAAATTTAAAAATCGAATTAAAGCCGATTTGGGAATAGGGGGAAAGGGGAAAAAAAATTTTTTGGTTTTTCAGAACACAAAAAAAGTCGGAAAAGTTTTGAAAAAGGGATAACTGTTTAGATAACCAACGAAAAACTTGAAAAAGGGAAGAAACGACCAGAAACGATCAGGGAAAATCAACTGGGGGTGGAGAAATTGAAACACGTGAGAAGCTGGTCAAGAATTAATTAAGGGACCAAACGAAAGAAAATTTAAAAACCTACAGTCTGAAATTCACCAAAAATTACGAACAAATAAAAAAGGCGTTTTGATTTAAAAAGGAAACATTGTGGGTTACGGCCAAAATGAACGAAAATTCACTTTGAAAAAATTCACTCTAAGAAAAATTACGAGAGGGTAGAGAAAATTGAAAAGATGGGGTGATAGAGTGGGGAAAATTTTTGGGAAAGGGAAACAAAACTAAAAAAGAAAAAATAAAAGGGATTAATCTGGTAAAGGAAGAAGTAAAAAAAGAAATAAAAAATACCAATGAACGCGTCTGGGGTTTGAAAAAAAATTGTGGCCCCTCAGAATTTTTGCTTTCTGGGAAATCGACGAAAAAAAAAAATTTTTTGACCCCGGGAAAAAAGATTAAAAGGGGTACCGCCCCCCTTTAAAAACCCCAAGATTTATGCAGGAACTTTTAGGGGGTAACCCCGCACACGGCTCACTGTTAACACCTTTCCCAGACTTACGGGGAAATTTCCAACCGTTTTTTCACGTTACGGGGGAGAGAGCGAGTTAGAGTTCGAGAAAAATTTCGAGAGTAGATGGGAAAGGAAGAAACAACATATTTAGATTACCCCATCGAAAAATTTCCCGGCTATTAAACTAGGGACCACAAAGATGATAAAAGATTCGGCCCTAACCGCACATTTTCCACTTAGGGCAAAACCATTAAAGGAGATTTGACAACTTGACACAAGAATTGCTGGGAAATTTGATAGAACGCGGTCAAACCCTTTGAAAAAAAGGGCCCGAAATCACGGGTTTTTCGCCTGGGGAAATAACAACAGGCAGTCGGGGGGTGATGATCAGGGTCAGAGGAAAAAACCCCCGTCCGCCACCAAACTCAAATGACCGTTAAAAACACAACTAGTAGGAAGGGACATCGGGATTCCATAAGCCCGAGTCCGTCAAACTAGAACCGTTGGGGGGTTTTCTGGGTTCCAAAACGAATTATTCGAGATCCAAAATTAAACTTTTCACAATTATTTTTTGACCTAAACGACGATTGAAATGGAACCCAGAGAACGAGGAAAAAATTGGTTGTGGAGTTTTATTGAAAATCTTAGTGTTCAAGCTTTGATAGACACTCAGTAAAATGGAAATTTTGAATTTCCCCAAAACTATTAAGGAGCGTTTCCAATACCAACTCTGCCACTATTAAATGTTTTGTTATTGGGGGGAAAGAAAAAAGAAAACCAAATTCAGGCTTTGCTTTTTAAAAATGGGGGGAAATTTTTTTGAGGCCATGTTTGATCATAGAGGATCTGAATTACGACGTAATTTGGGGGATTTTAGGGAAAATAATGGAGGGGTTTTTTCGGGAATCGGAGCTTCGGGAGAATAGGGGAAATTTTAATCATGACGACGGTGACAAAAAAGAAATGGTTTCATGCGCGTCCTGGGGAGGGGGTGACGGGGGTATAAGCCGGGGCCGCAATGACTTTTTTACCACGAACTCCCCCTGCAAAAAATGCTTTCAAATATGTAAATTTTTGATCGTCCTGTACGTCCATTAAAGACTTTTGCTTTTAATTCGGGGCACGATGATTACCTTTTAAATGAAAAAATTTTCCCATTCCACAATCGATGAGGGGGAAAGATCAAAATGTTAAAACATGCAGCGAGGGATAATTGGAAAAATCTGTAACAGCTTATTTGAACCCTATTGTAGTGGGAAAAAAAAGACGGGGGGAAGGGTTTGAGGCTGAACAAGAGGTTTCTATCCCAGAAAACAGACCCGAACATGATGAAATTTTTTGGGAAAATTTTAAAAAACAAAGATTTTTTTTGGTTTGATTTTTTGCTCGTATTGGCAATTTTAATTCACCCAGACGACAGAAAAAATTTACGGGGTTTTTTTAAAAACGGGTTTACGTAGTCTGGAAAAAAAATGCCTTTTTGGGCTGAAAACAGGAGCAGTTTTTTTTGTTTCCGGGGAAATTAGGGACGAAATCAAAAAAGTCACCCCCATATCGAGATATTGTATCATCACAAAATTTTGGGAAAATCTGGTATTTAGAAAAGTTATTAATGTTTGTCGGTACACCAATGAAATTGAACTTTTAAAAAATCAACAATTATGCACGTGAAATTTCATTTTGGGGTTTCCGGGTTTGCACAGGGGGAGAATTGACCCAGAGAAGGTCAATGCCTAGACCAGATTTACGCCCCAAAATGCCAAGAATTAAAAGGATTTTTTGGAGTGCGTCTATCAATTAGATTTTTCCGGGTTTGGGGTTCAGGGACCTCTAAACCATTAAAAAAGGAAAAAATGGCACTGACAGATGAGCAGAAAGAATTCAAAAAAATTAAGGAGCTGCCCGGGCCAAATAAACCCCGGGCTTTTCCCCCCCATTTTATTTTTAAAACTGAACCCAACGTAGGATTGGATGTGTTTTATCACAGCCGATAAAAATGATCCAGGGATAAAATTTTGGGGGTCGCTAGCAGGGTTTGAGGCAGTGAACAATACTCAAACCCGAGAAAGAGGCTTTATCAATTTAGGGCTTTTTCAGAAAATGTTTTCCCGGCTGGTAGGAAATTTATATTATCACGACCATAAAGGTTAATTTTCTTAAACGTGCCATGCACCAACGCGATTGTTCTGGGGTGCTCTACAAAAGACTTTGAAATCCGGCATTGTCCAGAATTAATAATCCATTTAGATTTTTTAAATCTTTCCCCAGACAAATCAGAAAGTTCAGAAGAAACAGGTATTTTTTAATGCCTTAATTTAAAAGTGACCCTTTTTTCCGGAAATGCAGCCCAGGGAAACTTCAAAATTACAGGAAAAGATGCGTTATTGGAAAGCAAAACTATTTTTGCAGAATCTTGATCTGACCCATTTTTTGAAAAGTTAAATCAAAATCCGGCTTAAAAACTTTCTAGTAATTTTGTTATGTTTCCAACCAAAACAGCCAGATGAGTATCGTTTGGGAAACCCAGAAATTACTGACAATTAATTACCCGTTCACCAAAAGGGCATTTCGGTAAGATCCGTACTTTAACTTTTCATACTGGGAAAAGGGATGGCGAGAAAAACCCGAGCCACGGTCCGAAATGTGTCAAGTCAGAAGACTAAATATCCTAATAGGATTTTAAAAGGGCCGATGCAAACGTTATCGCATCAGCCCCAAATGAATTGGCCCGCCTTGATCGTACGACCCTTACCTACTGGGGGTATTCCAAAAACCCGTTTTTATTCCTTTTTAAATTTAACAGTCATCCGATAACGGGCCTATACAAAATTGTTTAAAAAATTGATCCGGGGTTTCTTTTAGATCAGGGAATTTTTCCAGAAAATTTTTAAGGGTCATGCCTCCCAATTTACTGAAACTTTTAAACAAACACTAGAAAAAGAAGGAGTCTCTGTTATTTTTCCTCCCTCAGACATCCTAATCTAACCCAGTGGGGGTTGAGAGAAATTCCTTTATTCCGGTTTCATCCCCAAAATCATAAAGAATGGCCTCTCTAATTAGTAAATTAATGACATTAAAAAGAAATATTTATTGGTAAGGATGCGTGATTTTTGAAGAAAAAATAAAAATTTTTTCCTTTGTTCCCCATTAGGACAGCAGGTCCCAAAACGAAACCTGTGGGATTTTTGATAATATCACAAAAATGCCAGGAAAGGGGAAACTCTAAAGAACCCCCCACCCCGTAGGGCAAAGACTTTCGACCCCCAGTTAGTGATCAGCCTGGGATTTTTCCATAAATTTTTTCCTCATTTCCCGGACCCTTTGTTATTGAAAGATTCCGCCCAAATGTATGCCCTTAAAAAATTTTAGGCCCCCAGGGGAAATAAATTTTTATAATTTACATTTAAAAAGGGTTTAAAATATTCTGTGATTTTATTTAAAAACCCCTGATTGACAAATTTTTAATTGGGACCCTTGGGGTCCCGGGCCCGTTTTTCTTTGTCGTGGAAAATTGGAATTTTGATTTTAAATTTTTTTATTTTGATTAAAAATAGAAGTTCTTTTTGCTTTTTTTTTAAAGGGTTTAAATTTTTGTTCTTTAATATTGAATTTGGATTATTTTTTTCTTTAAATTTTTACAGAAATCTAAAATTCGTAACGTTTTTTTTTTTTTAACGAGATAAAAACCCTTTAATTTTTCAAAATTAAAATTCTTCAAAACTATTTTTTTCCATCCGGGGGGCAAATGACGTAACTGAATATTGGGTTAAAAATAAAAAATTTATTTTGTTTTTACTGTTCAGAAGGTGGCCCCAACGGGGGCGACCAAAACATTTTCCCCATCACGCGCCCAGCGTCGCCGGCGGGGGGAGGTGATAACGCCCAAAAACCCCGGGGCCCCCGACCAGGCTCCCCGCGGGGGGGCGCGGCGACCCCGGGTTTTTAAGGAAGTGGCGAGAGAGAGCGTTCTGGAAAAACCCCAAAAACCCACAAAAGCAACATTTAAATATTATTTTGGGGGAACCGGCCAGTAAAACAGTCTTCCAAAATTTTGTAAAACTTTTCAGAAATCCCTGGGAAAATTGGGGGGGGGAAAAGTTGTGGGGGCTGAGACGCGCGGGGGGACAAGAAGGGGGGGGTCTGGACAGAGGCGGGGACGCCGTCCGGGGGCAGAGGGGGGGAGCCATGTTGTACGGGTGGGGGCCGGGGGCATCGAGGTTTTTAGGCGCGGATAGCGGAGCAGATTGAGGGGATTTGTATTTTCGCACCGCGGGCATTGATTGAGAAAAAAAACTTTTTCTAGTAAGATTTGTTTTTCTGCTCGTTTTCGCGCCGGTTGCGTTGGGTTTGAAAATTACGATCTGTCGTCAGATCTGTCTACCGCTACCGCCGAGTCCCAGCGATGTCGGGAACTCCATTTGAATGGGGGCAGGCTGGGGAGGGAACCCACCCCCGCCCCGGGGGGCCGTCCCAAAAAAAGGAGCCCAGCGTTGCCGTTTGGAGGCCATTACCCCAGCGTCCTCCTGCCGAGCGGGGTTTAAAACGCGAGCCCCAGACAAAAAAACATTTATTACCCCCCGGCACCTGACTTTTTCAAAATTTGGGTGGGCATTGGCCCCTTTTTCTTTATTTTAGGGACTTTTTTTTGCTTTATTTGTTTTGAATTTGATGTTTTGTTTTGATTGATAAAAAAAAAGGGGTTTAAAAAAACTGAGCTCAGATAATAATTTAATTTACCCTTTTAATTTCATTAAATTTACATTTTTTGTCTAAACTTTCTTTAAATTTGACCTCTGTCGCAGCCAGTCCGTCCACAACCTAAATTTCAGGTTACTGTCACCTGAGCTAGCCGCAATTACAGCACAGGTAGGAGGGAGGTCAATATATATATATATATATATATATATATATATATATATATATAATGTTTTCTTAAGACATAAATGAAATATTTAGGCAGTTAAGGGTTTAAATACAGAACTATTTTGTAACACACACACACACACACACCCCTTCGTCGGCAGTGGTGTAGCCAGAATCCATGTTTTGTGAACCCCTGATATAGAAAAGCAATGACAAAATGTCTGTCAGCCCGTCTATGGTCCGTCTAAACGTTCAGATTTTCCAAAATTCATATTCGGATCGATCTACACGAACTGGAAGAAAGTTTCGGAAGTTTCAAACGGATATTTTGATTTTAGGGTATTTTTTTAAGCCTCAAAGATAGTTTAAATTTTTCAAAATGGTTTCAAATTTTTAAATTAATCTTTGTTGTGAATCCAAGGGATCTTAGCCAAGAGAATGGTGCAGTTCGTTGAAATCAAAATTTTTGAAAATTGAAAAAGGCAATATTTGGGGCATTCCTACAAAATAATTTTGAAGACGGACATTTTCCTTAATAAAATATTTGCTTTAAATCTTGAAATAAGATCATGTAAATTTTTTCGAAAATGAATAGTTTTGGTGTAATTTTGCGTGAAATATAGGCAATTTAAAAAAAATTAACCATTTTTCTAAACACTTTTCCAAAGGGAACTTGATGATATTTTGCAATTCCAACAATCTTAAGACGGTTCAAGAAAAGTATGAGAGGTAGGCTTTATAAAAGAGGCTATTTCTAGTTTCTATCGCCGAAACCACTTTCGGACGCATTGCGGATTGTGGGAAACAGCTTTCTGTTTTAATAACTTATTCGTATGATTAGACTACGTCTGATATTTTTTGTTTTTTAAATTTTTGATCGTGTTCCGGGGTCGTCGGCTAGGCCATTAGTCCAAAAGTATAGGCTAATCACGGAGGTTCACTGTTCCCCGCTGGATGGTGAGATCCAACGGGATATTTTTTAAAATGTTTTAATGTATGTTGTCCCTGCGATGTCCTGTTAAATTTATTTCTTGTTCTTAATGTAAAATCGTAAGATCTTCGAGGCTCTTTACGATAAAAGCCATTCATTAAACAGCGATGGTCTCCTTTAGCATTATTATTGCGAATGTTGCGTTGCACTGGAAAATACCATCAGACAAACAGACCATTTAAAAGCATACGATTGTCTTGATCAAGCCGCAACACAATGGACATGTGTTGTCACCCGGGAATCAATGACACGCGCCGCAAGAGCAGCTCTTCAAAGGGATCCGCTGGGCGGACACGCAGGCGAACGCGGTGCTCGATGGCGCCTCGCGGCCACGCACCCCCCGGTTTGTGCACCCCTACGCGGCATGGCGGCGAGACGCGGGGCGGAGAGGCGGTAACCCGCCGCCTCCGCCGCCGCCCTGACCTGCGCAACGCGGCAGTCGCGCCGGGGCAGGCCCGCCGCCACCGCCCAGCCGTGACACAGATCCGCGCCCCCCCGCGCGCGCCGCGGCCTCGCCTGCCCCAACATCCTCACCATCGATGTCCCACCCATCGCCACCGCGTGAGTAACAAAATTCTCAGTCTGCGTCACTGTGGCTACGGCGGCGAGGAAAGAAGCAAACTGACTGGGCAAAATTACTGCGCTGCCTCTTTGGGGGTACGCCTCCCTGGAGGTCCCCGACGGCGATGTCACTTCCTAACATCTCCGCCGCCGACGCCAGGATTCAGGCCATTCTTTCCTCGAACGCATCGTTTGGCCACGTTGCCTGATTCTCGTAAGCAAACACACGTCTCGGCTTAGCGGATAGCCACACAACCTGTTGCTCTCTGCCCTCAACCACGTAAGATAAAACTTGCCCACTGCCGTTTTCGCCCAATTGGCTCCCGCTGCCGGACCTCTGATATGACACGTCGTTCCACTTGTAAAGGCGGTAACGAGTTCTCTTTCTACGTTAATGAAAGAGTAATGTTCTCTTGCCCCCATTGCAAACTGAATTGATTCGACGAAGAAAAAACGATGCTTGTCCGCCCTTCTCCCCCTCCTCTCTCTCTCTCTCTCTCTCTCTCTCTCCCCTCTCCACAGTCGTTTTGGGAAAAACTACTTTCCTGCGTCCCCACGATCAGAAGTCTCGCTTTTCCATCACTATGGACCGTCCTTTCGCGTTCCTTTTATTAGCTGTAGTCATCTAACATTTTCCCTGCATCTTCTTTCTTACAATCATTGTACCACAACCAACGCAATTGTCTTCTATGCCTTGTCGACGTCCATTCCTTTCCCTCCCATCACGCCAACTCTACCTCCAACGCTACTTCAAGGCCGCTTCAATTTGCACCTTCATCCGTCTTCCTTCTCCGCCAGCCTCCCCCGCGGCTTATCATCGCCACGCAACCTTTCGCCTCCCGGGTTCCATCTCAGTTCCCCCCCGCCCCCGCCCCGCCGTTCGCGCCGCCGCCGCCAGCGCTGTCTCCTCGCCGCCGCCGTCGCCCCCCGCCGCGTGGCCGCATTTTGGGGCGCCCCTCCTCCCCGGGGCTTCGCGGAGCCTTTTCCCGGCAGTGCGCTGCAGACTCTCCTTCTTGCGGCCGGCGCCTGTTCGGCCTGCCAGGGGGAACACAGTGCCGGCTGCGAGGGGCTATCGCAGCCCAGCATTGTTTCTTCCGGTCTGTGGCATGCTTCATTTTGAGAGGAGTGCTTTTTGGTTTGTTGGTTTTTTGTTGTTTCGGGGAGCATGATTCTACACTGGTAGATGATGTTCACTACCGATATAGATGAATATTGCATGTTGTTTTCCGGGAAAATTTTTTTCGTGGCAGACCAGATGACCGTGGTGGGATGTGCGACTATCGGCCCAACGCTTCGGTCCGAAGGGTCGCGGGTTCGACTCTGCCGGCATTGGTCTCATGTGTTGTCGCGGAGAACCCGCGTTCTGCTGACCGAAGATCATAGGAGTCCGCAAGTGCCTTGGTCTCAAGTCAGGTCGATTTGGGGTCCCATCGGGACGGAAGGAACCGCGTCGGCTGGGTAAAACTCCTAAAAACCCCTTCTGACTGTGACTTGATTGCTCTACTACCACAAAATTTGGGGGAGCTAAGAATATCCGGCCTGACTCGTCTCAAATTTTAAAGCCATGTGTTTGCTTTCAATCTTCAATCCTCCTGACTTATAGGCCACAACCTCAACAATAACCAGGCCTTCAACTCCTGCCAACACATTTGAGACCGGTTTGGACGTTCCGTAATACCCCAAGAGGTAATAAGGAATAGTACAAAAATACTGAAATCCTGTGGGATTTATGCAAGTACTCATATTTAAAGAAAGAAGTAATTTTGAAGATGCGAAAAAGTTTTGCTTATAGCATTATCCACCACCCAAATTTTTAATTATTATTATTATTATTATTATTATTATTATTATTATAATAATAATAATAAAAATCCCTTTAAAAATAAGCAAATAGGGAGGGGTTGATTAAAAAAACAGTAGCCCAGATTGGCCCAAAAGCTGATTTATAAAATAGTTACTGAGGATACGCTCAGTAATTTGTGAAAATATTGTGTTTTTCAATAACGTGAATCTTATACTTAGTTTTTTGGGCAAGTTTGTTATGATTATAATCATTGATTTATTCAAAAGTTGTGCGCAATGTGCTCCTCCCCGTGCAGTGGCGGGGGCTGCCCCCGTCCGCGGGCATCCGCCCTGCCCCGCCCTGCCCGCCCGCCCCCCCCCTCCCGCCCCGCCCGCCCTCACCTGCTTCGCCCCGTCCCGCCACGCCTCCCGCCCCGCCCCGACTCGCCCTGACCCGCCCCCACCGCCCCACACCGCCCCACCCGCCCGTCCGCCTTTTTCCCCGCCTCCGCCCCGCACCGCCCCGCCCCGGCGTCGCGCTTTT